>JAJIBD010000366.1:0-299443 GCA_021461705.1 Cryptotis parvus
TAGAAATTTAACTTGATATATTATTTATTTTGTTTCTCTATAGATTTCAAATTCTTTTTGTGTTATACTGATAAAGAGAAAACAGAATTCTGTTTACACAGTTCAACTAGTCTGCTACCCTCTTTTTTTTTGGTCTTAATAGCAGAAAACCATTAGTGAATTAACTTTGTAAAATATTGCTTGACATTTAGAAAAATTATGGCTAAATGAATACAGTTCCATCCAGTAATTCCTTTATAGTCTCTAAGGCTAACTACTCATTAATTGTTTTTCTAATTGCTTTATGAGAAATTGCTACTTGATAGTTTCTCTTTTTTCTTCCTAGTTTCATTGACAGTTGCTAATTTGCTTTCTAAATAATTTACAATAACTTATATAATTTATTTGAGCATTTACAAATATTCCAATATGCTGAATTTTGAATTACTCTTGTGAAACAGAATTTTCTCTTGATCTATGTTTTATACTCATTTATATGAAAACTAATTCAGCAAACAAGTTCTGAATGCCTATGATGAGCAAATCATTGATCCAACAACTGTGGAATCTTTAAAGAGGGTTGTTGTCCTAAACGAGCTTATATTCTATTAGGGAAAGAAGCTAAACATAATTATAATTCAAGGTTGAAAGTGACAAATGCTCAGAAGTGGACAAAGTCCAGTGGAATACAGAAGTGTAATAGGTTAATTTCTGGCTGAAGTTTTAAAAAGTAGTTTGATAGAGGATATTGCATTAAATTATATATAAAGGATATACCAAAGTCAGAACATCTCCAGGTGACTTCAAGAGTATGCCACCTGCATGGCAGAGCCTGGCAAGCTACCCGTGTCGTATTTGATATGCCAAATACCAGTAACAATTATAGACCTCGTTCCCATGACCTGATGGAATGGTTTGAGGCTCTTTATGTTCCTGGAGCAAGCAGATGCCCTTGGGCTCTACTAGCATGAGACAGGACATGTAGAGATGTTACTGGTGCCCACTCCAGCAAATCGATGATGAACGGGAAGACTGTGAGACTGTGAAGACTGTGAGACTCTGATACTGTGATACCAAAGTCAGTTTTATTAAAAGTGATTAAAATGATACCTCTGATGTTCATTAAGAGAAGACTCTCTATGTAAATAGTAGCATGGCACTGAAATTAGTTTTTTTGTTAGAACTATGTAAGAATCAGTAGAATTGTATACTAATAATTATTTTTCAGAATAGAGCGACCAGTCTATTGTCATAAAACCATGAACTATGAACCTTACCTGCAAAGAAATATGTGGTAATTAAAATGAAGAAAAATCTGTATTTAAGTTTATGAAGAATGCCTGTAACATCTGTTTATTTGAAAAAAAATGAAAGTAAAACTGATTTGTTATGATTTGTTTGTATAATGTTATATGGCTAGAGAAATATTTACCATTAAATATAATACAAGTTGTGTAATACTAAAGCTGACTTTTATCTAATTTTTTCTATTGCTAGGAGATATATATATATATAATAAAAGAAAAAAATTAAAATCATGATGTCAAAAGTTACCATGAACAATATTTGAACTTCTAGAGATAAATTAGTGGGATTATGGATGTTTTTGTCTATTCATAAAAACAGTTCTGTTTGTAGGGTATACAAAGTGAATTGAGATCAAAAAATGAAGTAGATTTGGAAACTTTTTTTCCTAGAAATATCATGGGAGACTTTCAAAAATGAAATCTGACTTTAGTTTGCTTTTTAGTTTGTTAAATGTGCAATGGGTATATCATGGTGTTTTAGAACAGAGTAATATCACTAAAAAACCCTCACTGATAATCTTTGCTAGCAAATGCCCAAAAGGAAAGAGGGGGTGATAGATATAGAAGGAAGCGGAGGAGAGAGATCAATAGAGAGAGATATATAGATAGATAGGGAGATAGAGAGAGATCGATAGAGATAGAGAGAGATAGATAGAGAGAGAGGCTGCCATAGAGGCAGGCAGGGAGGTGGGCGTGGTTGTGAAGGACAGGGGTTAACTATGGACATTGGTGGTGGGAGATGCACACTTGTTAAAGGTCAGGTTTTGGAACATTGAATGACTTTAACCAAATCATGAACAAATTCGCAATTGTTTATCTTATGGTGATTTAATTCAAAATAAAGTCATTAAAATTAAAAAGATTCTTAATATGAAATTTGTTCTGGAAACACTCTTAGTTGTTACTTGTGTAACAGTAACTGGAAATAGCAGGGGTATTTAGGATTTTAAAGCACTAAACTACAAGTGAGATAAAATAACATGAACTTTAACAATGGCAGTAGAGATGCAAGAGAAGCATATAAATATAGATTTATTTATTTATATTTACAGTGGATGAATAGAATTGTAGAGTGTCAGCATAAGGAGGGAGCCATACTAATATGGCATGATATTACTTAAATCAGTTTGATAATTAAAAAAAGGGTTCCTATGTGTGTAATTAAATTTAGAAATTGGTGTTTTGGTTCTGAAATGATCACTTATTCTACTCCGCTTTTGTAGAAAACTGAAATAGAGATTGAATGATGTATCAAAAGTTTTATAGCTAAAACTTGAATTCAGTAGTAGAGAATTGGTAATGTCATGGGATATCTTATAGCAGCATTTGATAAGCATTTAACATGTGAAATAAAAACTATCAAGTTTTATAATTCTGTTTAAAATTATGTCATTTGTGTGGTTCTTTTATATAATTATACAAAATTTTGTAGCATTTATTAGTTGAATCACTTGATCACTTGAACCCCGTTATTCATCGATTTGCTCGAGCGGGTGCAAGTAACATTTCCATTGGACCCTTTCACGTGCCAATGTAGCCCAATGGCATCTGGTTGATTCAGGAATATGAAGAGCCTCAAACCGTTCCTTCAGGGTCTTGACAAGGAAGTCTGACCATCTTGTGGGTGGGCAGCCATGTGATCTTTTGACATCCCGTGGGATCCAGTCGATAACAGCTCTAGTCCAGCGGTCATCTCCAAATCGCATTACATGTCCAGCACATCTGATTTTCGATGCCTTGGCAAATGAGACAGCGTCCTTGATTCTGGAATAATGACGGAGGTTGGAACTCTAGATTCCTTCTCTCACTTGAGTGAGGCATGATATTCCAAGCATAGCTCTTTCGATTTCTCTCTGGGAGACCTGAATAGCATTCTCATCCTGCTTTCGTAGGGCCCAGGTCTCTGAGGCATATGTTAATGCAGGGAGAATGGTGGAGTCAGAGAGATTTCTCGACCTAGGTACACATAACTGCTGCATTCAGAGATGTTTGTTCCATTGAGAGTGAATGGGGCCTCTAGAACTAGTTATTTTTCATAAACATGGTTTTCTTTTAGATTCAGCTGTAGACCTATCTTTCCACATTCTCGGTCAAAGTCAGCCAGCATTTGTGCTGCTTGGCTAATGTTTGGTGTTATTAGAACAATGTCATCAGTGAAGCGGAGGTGGTGTAGTTGCCGACCATCTATCTTCACTCCCATTCCTTCTCATTCTAATTATCACATGATGTTCTCGAGGGTGGCACTGAAGAGTTTTGGTGAGATGGTATCACCCTGTCGAACCCCTCTTTTTTACATCAATGATCACTTCTTTCTAGACTACACCATCGGCCATTTATTTCTGCAGCCCCTGAGAACCCGTCCTTCCTCCCCCTCCCTCCACTCCATCTTCTCTCGGCTTTCAAGTCAGAAGAACTTGACAAATGCTAAAGCCCATTTGGGTCTGACCCAGAATTCCCTGTTCCCTTCCTCTCTGGAGTCTTGGCTGGGAGTCGTAGTTGCATCCACCACAAAACATTCTCTCCCCCTTTCCTGTGTCTCCCTTTGCATTTTCTAGATGCAACATTATCTCTGTGAGAACATGACCACTAGCTGAATCCATGGGGAAATTATTTCACAATACGTGAAAATCAAACCATTATGTTGTGGGCCATAAATTTATACAGTGATGTTTACCAATTATTTCTCAATACAACTGGAAGAAATCCTCACACACAAATGAATGAATAGAAAAATAAACAAAAAAAATTGGGGGGAAAAAAACAAAACAGAAACCCAAGGACTTGGGAATGAGAGTGGTAAGCATAGGCTATTTCTGAGTTCTTCTTCTTGGGTCTCTGCCCAGGAGAACTCGATTGACGATGGTTAATCACTGGCCACTGCAATGTGCTTTCGCTGACTAAAGGGGTAAATGAAGGTAATGAGGCCCCTACTCCCACAGCTGAATTGGGAATCCGTGGTCCTGGTGACACTAATACCAATGATTGTATCCTGGTTCTTAGTCAATGAACATTAAGTTGTTTTATTTTTTTAACATAAAAAATAAACAGCTGTCTTACCCACTTGCTTCAAATTCTGATTATGGTGCTATTGAAAGTGGAAAACAGAAGAGCCTACAATTCTGGTAAGAAAGTCTTTTCACTTGTAACCAGATTTTTTAAAAATATCTCATCGTGGGAGAGAGATGCAGAGACAGAGAGAGAGACAGAGAGAGAAAGAGAGGAAAGCGGGGAACCTGCTATTAAGGCAGCCTGGAGGTGGGCGGGAGGGGGTGGGGTACATTGGTGGTGGAAATGGGGCACTGGTGGAGGGATGGGTGCTGGTATACTGTATTACCAAGAACCAATTATGAACACCTTTGTAATTGTATGTTTCACGGTGGTATAACAAAAACTTAAAAAAATAAAAAAATATAAAAATTAAAAAAAAATATCTCATCGTTACACTTGATACTACACTTGATCTTAGCCAAAAGGCCGAGAAGGTCGTTAACTCCACCCAGCAGACCAGCCTATCACAGCCCGGCTCATCGAGATCCACCCTGCTGCAGTCTTTTTAATCCGGCCCAGGTATGCTGATCCAGAGACAGACATGGGGCAGAGCTGCTACTGGCTCTCACTGTGCCCAGCCGCTCATGAGGTGCCCGGGAGGGATGGCAGGTTCTAGCCCTGGCCCGCCACCCCAGCAGTACTTCACAACAAGCCATACGACCCCCCACTCCATGAGGACTTCCATTTTCCACATCCGGACTTCCCCCTCATCAGAACTCCACCCAGCAGACCAGCCTATCACAGCCGGATTGCGCGGCCGCTTTGCGGCTGCGTGGTTCATCAATAAATGCTGGATTTTGAGATGACTACAAGAGTATGCTACCTGCACGGCAGAGCCTGGCAAGCTACCCGTGTCGTATTTGATATGCCAGATACCAGTAACAATTATAGACCTCATTCCCATAACCTGATGGAATGGTTTGAGGCTCTTTATGTCCTGGAGCAAGCAGGTGCCCTTGGGCTCTACTTGCATGAGACAGGTCATATGGAGATGTTACTGGTGCCCGCTCGAGCAAATCGATGATGAACGGGAAGACAGTGATACAGTGATCACTTCTTTGTAGAATGGTGAAATCCTGGTGGTGAATCCGTAATACAGCTCACAAAGGATCTTGATGTATTGGGTTTGAACTCCCTGTTTGGCTAGGGCTGCGATGACTGCTTCAGTCTCCATAGCATCAAAGGCTTTCTGTAAATCAATGAATGTGAGACAGAGCGGCATTTTGTACTCCCTACAAACCTCAATGAGCTTGGTTACCGTGTGGATATGGTCGATCTTGCTGAATCCTTTCTGGAAGCCAGCTTGCTTGCACGGTTGCCCTTCATCTAGTGTTCTGCCAATCCTGTTCAGGTGACTCCTGTAAACAGCTTATAGATGACGGACAACAGGCAGATAGGGCAATAGTTGCTGATGTCGTGAATGTCTCCCTTCTTGAACAGTAGAACTGTCCTGCTGGTTTTCCATTGGGAGGGCAACTTGCATTCGGACAAGTAGTGTGTGACAAGCCGAGCTAGTGTATTGATGAGTACAGTCGGCAGATTCTTCAGGTGTTCGGGTCTGACTTTGTCTGGGCCTGGTGCTGTTCCCTTCTTTACCGACAAGATGGCATATCGGATTTCAGAAGGGAGAACGTTGGGAATGACATATCCATCCTGCGGAATTTGGTATGTGGGCAGATGGACGTGGCTATCAAAGAGATGTCAGTAGAAGTCATGGATAATCTTCTCCATTGCCTTTCTGGAAGATGTGTTATTAGGGCATCAGAGGGCAGTCATCTTGGTCTTATAGTTGCTGAAGGACAGGTGGATGGTGCAAATGCTTTTCCCGGCTTCTGCTGCATCTTCCAGTATTTCTGCTCTTCTGTCTTTGAGGTTTTTTATCCATTCTCTGCATCGTTTGGCAAGCTTGGGGTGAGTAGTAATTTACTAGTTGAGTATTAATTTACTACACAACTACTAGTTGAGTAGTAAATTAATTATATAATAATTAATCATCAACGTCAAAAAGGGGTTCGGCAGGGTGATACCTATTCACCAAAACTCTTCAGCACCACCCTCCAAAACACCATGTGACAATTAGACTTGAAAGAATGGGAGTGAAGATAGACTGGCAACTACACCACCTCCACTTTGCTGATGACATCATTCTAATAACACCAAACATTAGCCAAGCGGCACAAATGCTGGCTGACTTTGACTGAGAATGTGGAAAGATAGGTCTACAGCTGAATCTCAACAAAACTATGTTTATGAAAATGAACCAGTTCCAGAGGCCCCATTCACTCTCAGTGGAACAAACATCTCTGAATGAAATAGCTATGTGTACCTAGATCGAGAAGTCAACATGATGAATGACCTAAAACCTAAGTTGCACAAGAGGAAAAGAGTGGCATGGACTGCCTTCAAAAACATCGAAACAATAGCCAAAAGAACAAAGAACTTCCAGCTATGGGCACATCTCTTTATCTTTTTTTTTTTTTTTTTGTTTTTGCATCACACCCGGCAATGCTCAGGCGTTTCTTCTGGATCTGCCCTCAGGAATTACTCTTGGCGGTGCTTGGGGGACTATATGGGATTCAGGGGATCGAACCCGGGGTGGCATGGGCCGGCCGCGTGCAAGACAAACACCCTACCTGCTAGGCTATTGCTCTGGCCCCACATCTCTTTGACTCCACTGTTCTCCCTGCATTAACATATGCCTCAGAGAATTGGTCCTTAGGGAAGCAAGATGAGAATACCATTCAGGTCTCCCAAAGAGGAATATAAAGGGCCATGCTTGGAATATCATGCCTCACTCAAGTGAGAGAAGGTATCTGGAGTTCCAACCTCCATCGCTATGCTAAAATCAAGGGACGCTCTCTCATCTGCCAGAACATCAAAAATCAGATGGGCTGGTCATATAATGCTATCTGGAGACGACTGCTGGACTAGAGCTGTTACCAATTGGATCCCACAGGATGCCAAAAGATCACGTGGCCGCCCACCTGAAAGATGGTCGACTTCCTTATCAGGACCCTAAACTAACAGTTCGAAGCTCTTAATGTCCCCGAAACAAACAGATGCTATTGGGCTACACTGGCACGTGATAGGGTCAAATGGAAACATTACTGGTGCCCGCTTGAGCAAATTGATGAATTACAGGATATCAAGTGATCAAGTGAATTCTATATTGTAATTATATAAATTATTTTTTATTTGTTTATATATTTTTCTGATATTTTTAAATGAAGGAACGTGACTTTTTTATATTTAAATAATCAAACAGCCTCCCAGAACTGAGTCAAGAGTATTAAGAAAATATGAACAGACAAATTGAAAGTTGTTAAATTGAAACAATATAAAAAATCCATAAATATAAACTAAAGGTCTGCCTGGGTTAACTAGTGAATACTTTTATTTTTATAATATTTTATTATCCCACCTTGAGATATACAATTACAAAAATGTTCATTTTTGGGTTTTTAGCCATGCAGTGTTCCAGCACCCATCCCTCCACCACTGCCCATTTCCCACTACCAGTGTCCCTGATTCCCTTGCCCCTCCCCTAGGCTGCCTGTGTGGCAGGGTCTTTATCTCCCTCTCTCTCTCTCTCTCTCTCTCTCTCTCTCTTACATATTGTGGATTATAATACATACACTTAGAGGCTATCATGTGTATCTTTTTACCTCTATTTAATGTTCAGATCTAGGTCTGTATTAGCACTTTCAACAATTATTAACACACTCTACCCTTCTCTGTCTTACCTAACCTCTGACTCCCACACGTTTGTGTTAATTTCCACATTTGACAAGACCTCCTGATCCATGTTTCTCCTGACCTTGGGTATTGATATCATAATATAAATATATATATATCATGCAAATATATATTATATATTAAATATATATTGCAAATATATATATATATTTATATATATATGTTATTTAAATAAATACAGTCACTCTCTATCTGACTTTTTCCTTCTGGCTAATTTCACTCAAAATGATCCTCTTCATGTCCATTCATTTATAGGAAAATTTCATAACTTCATTTTTCCTAACAGCTGCATAGTATTCCATTTTGTAGATGTACTAGATGTACCAAACTTTCTTTATCTAGTCATCAGTTCTCAGGCACTTTGGTTGTTTCCAGATTCTGGCTATTGTAAATACTGCTGCTATGAAAATAAAAGTGCAGATGGTGTTTCCTCTGTGTGTTTTGGGCTTCCTAGGAGTGGTATGGCTGGGTGAAATGGGAGCTCAATTTCTAGTCTTTGGAGGAATGTTCATATGGTTTAAAAAAGTCTGTACCAGTCGACATTCTCACCAACAATGGATGAGAGTCCCCTTTCCCAGGCATCATGCCAGCACTTGTTTTTGCTCTTTGAATATGCACCGGTCTCTGTGGTATGGGATGATATCACATTGAATTTTTTGATTTGCATCTCTCTGATGATTAGTGATGATGAGCGTTTTTTCATATGTCTCTTGGTACCCGAATTTCTTCCTTGTCGAACTTTCTGTTCATTTCTTCTCCCCATTTTTTGATGGGGTTGTGTGTTTTCTTCTTGTAAAGTTACTAGTGACTGATATATCCTTTATATTAACTCCTTATCAGATGGGTATTGGTTGAATATTCTTTTCTATTCTGTGGACTGTCTTTGTATCTTGGTCACTCTTTCTTTTTTGGTGCAGAAACTTTTTAGTTTCATGTAGTTCTCGCATGTTTATCTTTGCTTCCAGTTGCTTCATTAGTGGTGTTTCACCTTTGAAGATGCCTTTAGCTTCAATGTCGTGGCGGAATTTTTTTCTATATTTTTTTCTAGATACTTTATGGATTCAGGTCTGATATTGAGTTCTTTAATTTATCTTGATCTGATTTTTTGTGCATGGTGTTAGACAGAGGTCCAAGTTCATTTTTTACGGTCACTGCCCAGTTTTCCCAGCACCACTTGTTGAAGAGGCTTTCCTTGTTCCATTTCGGACTCTTTGCACTTTTATCAAAGATCATGTGTTTGAGGATGGGTGTCAGAATACTTACTCTATTCCATAGATCCACAGGTCTGTTTTTATTCCAATACCATGCTGTTTTAATTACTACTGCTTTGCAGTGCAATTTGAAGTTGGGAAAGGTGATGTCTCCCATCTTTTCCCCAAGGATTGCTTTAGCTATCCGTGGGGGTTTATTATTCCATATGAATTTCAGGAGTGTTTGTCAGTTTCTTTGAAGAATGTCAGACCATGACTTTTTTAAACACAACAAATATGTAATGGTTAGCCTAGTGCCTGTATTGTACAATTCAGATTTGTTTAGGTGAAAAAATAAGAAGGGGAAGAAGAAATGTACTGTTATATATTTTAAAAAGTTTTATTATAGCACTGTGAGATAGATAGTTACAAAGTTGATCAGCGTTGAGTTTTAGTCATATCATGTTCCAACACCCATTCCTCCACCAGTACACATTTCCCAGGAATAATATTAATGTCCTCAATTTCTCTCCTCTCTCTCTTCCTTCCCTCCCTCTTTTTATGTATTGTACTTTCCTATACTGATACTGAAGGGTTATTATGAATATCCATTTAGCAACTTTTAATACTTATTTCTAGTCCGGTATTAACATTTCCAACTATTATTAGCAGAGTGTCTTTCTGAATTACCCTCATCCCCCACACATTTGTTATAAATTGACATGTTCTCCTGGCCTCTGTTTTCCTTGGCCTTGGATATTAGTCACATAATATTGTATTTGCTATCCCAGAAATGAATGCATCATTCTATATCTATCATTGTCCTTCTGACTAACTTCACTAAGCATGGCACGCTCCATGTCCTTCCATTTAGAGGCAAATTTTATAACTTTGTTTTTCCTAACAGCTTCATAGTAAGAATGTACTAATTTAAAAGCCAACCTAACAGTTGTACTAATGCCTAGGAGAATAAGTTTCCTTAGTTGAAAATTATGTAATTATAAAAGAACTCCCTTAGGTTGAGCTCATCTACCAACAGAAGCATAGATATTTATGTTTATTACCTGAGAACTATTACTGAAGTATTCCAAATATTTATTTACTCTCTTATCCCTTTATTTCACTATAGATAAAAACTATTATATTCTGCATAGTTGCCTTAAAATCAAGGATTCCAGCATTGAATGTATCATCGCTCTTCTCAGTCTATCTTTCTTTCCTCTCTCATATCTTGGATAATGTGACCACCATAAAAGTCCTATTTGAGGTTTGCTCATGAACCCAATTCAAGATTCTTGTTCTGTTAAATTTTCTTCCTGAGAATTTCATGAATGCTCTCTGTCCTCCACCTCCCAATTTCTTTTCAACTGGTCTATTATTTCTATTTAAGCATTGCTCAAATTAAACATTGCAATAATCTACTAATAATCTTCCTTGACACAAGTTTTACCTATCCACACAGTTCTCTCCCATTAGAGAAACAACATTGAACCCTGTGATTTACAGTGCTCAATAATAATGCATCAGGAATACAAGGTAATTATGCCATACCCACCATCACTGTTTAGCCACAGCTTTCTCTAGATCCCCTCTTGTCCCTCCCTAACCTACCACACCTTTAACAAGCTCCATTCTATAGGCCAGCTCTCATGGTTTGTTTTCAGCCCGGTTTTTATCCCATTATTTTGATTCTTTTCATACCACTCATGAGAGAGACCATTGGTTATTTGACCTTATTTATTTTACTTTCATAACTTACTTCACTCAGCATGATCTCCTCCAGTTCTACCAATACCTAGCACTAAACGGAATAAGTTCATCTTGTATTATAGCTGAGTAGTTTTCCAGTTGTATATATGTCAAAATTTCCTTAGTCAGTTGTTATTTGTTGGCATGTTGTATTGCTTCCAGTTCTTAGTTATTATAAAGATCACTGCATTATTTATATACTGAAATTAATATTTTTGAACTTTTAGTATAGATGCCAAGAAGTGTAATTACTGGGGTATGGAACTTCAATTCTTAAGCTTTTGGGAAGTCCTCATGCATAGAGTTTTCCATAGAGGTAGAACCAGACAACATTCCCACAATGGCAGAGTGTTCTTATGCCCCTGGCTTTCCTCCAAACTAGTTCTTTCTATTTTTTATTTGTGACATTATGATTGGTGTGAGGTGATATCTCATTTTTGTTCTGGTTTGTATTTCTCTGATGTTGAGTGATATAGGTTATTTTCATGACTGCCATTTGATACTATCTATGAGGGTATTTTTGTTCAGCTCGTCCTATTGTTTGTTTTATGGTAGCCAGGCTGGCAATGCTCACTGCTTACTCCTGATTCTGTGCTCAAGGAACAATTTCTGTGAGATTCAGGTTCTGGGAATCAAACCTGGGTGAACACATACAAGGCAAGCTGACCAAGCCAACCATACTAACTAAAGTCATAGCTCTCATTAAACATTTCATACCTTTTTCTACTTTATAAATACAATTCTTTGGAATTTTATTCTGCTTTTTCAACAGAAATTCTGTAAGAATTCTGATAAATTTTCCTGAAGAATTCCTGTTGATATTTTGAAAAAAAAATCAATTAATGTCTCATCTGTGTATGATTATCTTTGGTAGATTATATCACCCCATCCTTTTATAGCTTTATTTCATTGTAGTTTCCAACATATATTGTTATTCTTATGTCCATATAGAGGGATTTATACCTTCAATTTTAGTAGACATTATTTTAGTAATCTTTAAATCCTGCATCAGATGTGTTTCCTCTCAGATAGTAAATATCTAATTAATGTGTATCATCATCTCTGTTGACCAATAGTTAATAAAAAAATAGTGAATTACATGTGGGATTTCGGCGCTGGGAATCAAACCTGGGAGAATCCTATATAAGGCAAGATGACCTAAGTCAACCCTACTTACCAAGTCATAGCTCATCAAACATTTCATGCCCTTTTAAACTTTATCAATACATTTTAATAAAAAATAATTACTAAAAACTTAGGCTCTGGGACTGGAAAGATAGTACAGAGGGTAGGGCATTTGCCTTTCATGAGACTGATCTGGGTTCTATCCCCGACACTACATATGGTCCTGGTATCTACCAGGTGTGCTTCCTGAATACAGAACTAAGAGATAGTTGTGAGCACTACCAAATATCTCCCCAAACCAAACAACTTAGGTTCTTAGTTATAAGTTAATAGAATACTTTATAGGAAAGGAGTGAGGAAAGATTTTTGGAAGTTAAGGAATAAGTGAGTGAAGTAAATAATCTGAGAAGATTGAATATAGAAGTATGCAAGTAATGAGAAATTTAGGATAGGAAAATTTTAAATGTGACTTAATACTTTAATAATAATTTGTCAACATAGGACTTTCCTTATAGTATCTTTTGGCATACTTAACCATCTATAACCACAATAGGAAATATATTTATGTTTAGATTATAGGGAACTTTAATACCATGATAGGTCCAGACACAACAGAGCAAGGACTCAAGCAGGTGCCTAGCTTGTAATTATGGCTGAGACCCTGGTTTAAATCCAGTAATGCCTATGGCTCCTAGGCACAATGGGTACAACCTAAGCATAGAGCCAGGTATGGCCACTGAGTTATACAGGGTGTGGCCTATAATCAAAATAAATAAATAAATACATTCTTCAATTAAGAAATAAATGCCACGGTAAGCATTTCAACTTTTAGTCTATTGTTTTTTAGTCTATTGTAAAAAATATTTAAAGGAAATCTTTCTAGTTCTTGAAAATAAGTGTCCATTTGGAAATAGTACTACAGTTGGATTAAGTTACCTGCCCACGAGAAGTCAGAAAGTACTGAAACATGCATCAGAAATAGCATCAAGATTAAATGGGTCAGTTATGGGGCCGAAGGTGCATTGTTCTGAAATAATAGAGGAAAGGAGGCAGAAGTTGAAGAACATATAGTGGGGAGTCGGGGAGCTAGAGAGGAGGCATGAGTCAAGGCTATGATAAAGCAAAAATGGACCGTTTGTAGTTCATTATACCCTCTCTGTGGAAAGTCTTTTATTCTGCTCTGAAAGATAGCATTGTGGATGTAAATAGAATTTTAGTTTCGAACTGTTCAGAGAAGACAGGGCCTCTTTGAAGGTTCTAAATGGTTCTTTTAAGTAGCTGAGATTCCACATGAGGGTATCATACCCCAATGCTGACCATGCTATCAGGCCACTCATGCTGAGAGAGGTGTGGGGATAATATAAGTTGTGCTCTATTTTTGAGTGCAAGTACCTCACTGATACAGTGATTTTAACACATGACAGCTATTGAAGCACTAATTTTTGTTTTGAAGGATATTAAAAATTTGCCTTCAGAGGTCATCGGATTTCATAACTGTTCAGTTCCTGGAGCCACTAGAATTTATCATTTATATATCTACAGCAGTTTGTTTATTTTGCATTTGTGTTTTAAAAGTTCTGAGACTCTGATATTTTATATCATATTCTTTTTTCTTTCATACCTTATGATCCAATTCCATTAAAATAAAATAATTTACATATTAAAAAAACAGTCTGAATAGAAAAATTTGCAGTCCAAATAAAGCATTTTTCCCAGAATTTTAAACATTGGTTTTGTTAAACTAATCAGAAGCAAAAGCTATGACCAAAAAAAAAAAATGAAGTTTTCATTTTTTTTGAATGCAATTTGCATAACTTAGCAGTATTTCTAGTTTCTGGAAAGTAATATCGTTTAGAATATGTAACTTCATAGATTTATGTGTCCTACTATTAATGTCTAATGTAAGATTAGCTTAGTATTGCTTGATTGAACACTTGTTTTTTGGGTATTAATTGAGTGCTTTTAATTTCTGTTTTACTATAGGGAAAGATTTAGCAACTTGTGATATTCACATGTTTGAGAAAGGACTCATTTTAAGTATGCAGCTTCTGAGTATGCTGTTTCTGTTTTTTCAAAACCCTAGACTATTAAGTCTACATGCTTGCACTGTAATGAGTGGTTTTGAAATCAGTCCAAATAATCTTACCCATATGTAAAAGGCATCTGTATTTTATGCAGGTCTTTCGTTTAAGTAACATTCCTTCCAATTCAATCTGTGAAAATATTTGTGAACATTGACCCAGATAGATGAGTCAATAGTTTTAATTATATGGGTTATTTTTAATAATGTTTGTGGATGACAGTTGCTCTTTGTATATTATTCCTTTGCAGCATATTATCGAAACAAAACCTGGAAAAATGGAAAAACTTTCTAACAACACTGAAAACAAAACAATGCTCATCAATTAAAATATCATTTTTATTATTTTCTAAGAAAAATAAAATTAACATCATAGTGATATTTTAAAAAGAATTTTTATTTTTCTTACTCCGTATCACTTCCTCCTTCATATCAGCAAATTTATAAGCCATGTACTTGAGCAGCAAAACCATTTGCCATTTGGCAGAATTGGCTGACATTTCATTTTTTCTGGGCAGATTGCAGATTAGTTTGACATTATTTTGCTAGGCTCTGAGCTACATCATTAACATATTGCTTATGACTAAAAGCAAAGTAGTTTTATTATGTGGCATAATACCCCACATTTTCTACCAGTAGTAAAAAAAGTGTGTTCTCTGAAAATAAGTAGGTATTGCTCTTGTCTTGTTAAAAAATTCTATTAACGTAACAAAAATGTATCACTAAAATAGTGTGTCAGTAGGGAACGAAAACCTCTATAAAGACATGATGTGTTTACTGTTGGTATCTCTAAATCTTGGCTGGAAATGAGAAACATTCATGAAATATTGGGCTTAAACTGAGATTACATCGGTATGGTAGCAATATCGTACTTGTCAACTAACAGAATATAACTGCCTGGTTGTACCACATGAAAATGAAAATTCACTTTTTGATCTAAAATGTAATTCTTTTCCTGTCTATCCTGGATAAGTTTTTTTAATGTTTATGAATCAAGAAATCATACCATAAAAGTGGCTTTGTTTGGGAAACCAAGGCAATAACTAATTGCTGATCAATTTTGTAAAGTGATCAAAAATTTAGCAGTGTTCTAATTTTTTTTTATTATACCACCATTAGATACACAGTTACAAAGATGTTTATGATTCGATCTCCGTTGTATAGTGTCCAGCACCCGTCCTTCCACCAGTGTCCTATTCCCAACACCAATGTCTCCACATTCCCTCCCCTACCCCCAGCCAATCTCTATGGCAGGCGCTTTTCTTTTTTTTTTCTCTCTCTGTCTCTTTCTCTCCCTTTCTTCCATCTCTTAAACTTTGTGGTTTGCCATATACACATTTACAGGTTATCATGTATATCCCTTTGCCTACATTCAATGCTCAGTTCTAGTGTGGTGTTACCATTTCTCACAATAGGAGAACACGAGTTTATATTTATATTCCACTAATTAATGCAGTCATTCCATATCTGCCCTTTACCTTCTGACTAATTTCACTCAGCATGATAATCTCCATGTCCATCTATTTACAGGCAAATTTCATGAGTTCATCTTTTCTGACAGCTGAATAGTATTCCATTGTGTAGTTGCACCATATTTCTTTAGCCAGTCTTCTGTTTTCGGGCATTCAGTTTGTTTCTAGATTCTGGCTATAGTGAATAGTGCTACGATGAATACCAAAAGTGAAGATAGTGTTTCTTTTGTGTGTTTTTTAGGTCTCCAGGTTATATTCCCAGGAGTGATATTGCTGGATCAAATGGGACCTCAATATCAAGTTTTTTTGAGGAATGTCCATATAGTTTCCAAAAGGGCTAGACCTGTTGGCACTCCCACCAACAGAGTTCCTTTCTCCCCTGCGTTCACACCAGCACTGGCTGTTCTTGCTCTTTTGGATGCGTGCCATTCTATGTGGTGTAAAATGATACCTCATTGTTTTTTGAATTTGCATCTACCTGATGATTAATGATGAAGAGCACTTTTTCATATGCATTTTGTCCATTCAAATTTCTTCTTTTTCAAAGTTTCTGTTCATTTCTTCTCCCCATTTTTGAATGTGTTTGGCTGTTTTCTTCTTGTAAAGTTCTAACAGTGCCTGGTATATCCTGGTGGATATTAACCCCTTATCAACAATGTTCTAATTTTATTTGCCATATATTTACTCATATGCCATCTTTACTTCACTGATTTATTTATTTTATTTTTTAAAAATTATTTTATCATACCACTGTGAGATACAAATTCACAAGTTGATTATGTTTCAGTTTCAGTCATACAGAATTCCAGCACCCATCCCTCCTCCCATGCCATTTCCCACCACCAATGTCCACACTTCCCTCCCCCATCCCGATCCTGCCTCCAAGGCAGGTTCTTTATCTCCTTTCTCTCTTTCTGCTCTCTCTCTGCCTTTCTCTCTTCAACTAGCTTCCCTTTCTTACACATTATGGATTGTAATAAATACATTTAGAGGTTATCATGTGCATCTTTTTGACTGTAGTCAAAGCACAGTTCTTGGATGGTATCTTTTTAATGATTATCAGCAAACAGTTCCCTACTCTGTCTTACCTAGCCTCACGACTTTCACACGTTGTGATAGACCGGATTTTGCAATGAAGCCCACATGTCATATGGATGGGGCTTTGTCCATTTGGGAGTCTGGACTGAAGGATGATTGTGGCTGTGTTGCACGAGATTTTCTGACTTCTGGGAGCCTGGCGAAGGACAGGCCAAGGAGCAGAAACCTGCCCCCACTCCAAGGCACCCCATCAGCCTAGCACGGGGTGGTCAGGCAGAGAATCTGCCCTGCACCTAAATACCTGGTGTTCAGCCAAAATCCCCTGCAGCAGTTCTGGATGGGGTAGACAGGCCTTTGTGGAGGGAGGTAAGGTGGGTGGAGGCAGCCCCAGACAGATTCCCTAAAATACTTCCCTGATTTAATTCTAGTATTTAAGGTAAATATGGCGACTATATTGTTTGGCTCATATTTAAAACTTACTGGGACCAGATAGATAAATAATATAGTGGGTAAAGCATTTGCCTTGCATGCAGCTCATCTAGGTTTGATATTTGGTGCCTCATATGGTTTCCAAAGTACTGTCAAGATTAATCCCTAAGTGCAAAGCCAGGAGCAAGCCCTTAGCACAAATGGTTTTGGCCCAATAACAAACAAAACTAAGTACTATGTTATAGTTGTGTATATAGTTGTATTTAAAAAGTGCAAATGATATTGAAAAATTAACATTTTCTTTCATAATACTAAAGTAATTTATGTAGATGGAACATCTCAATGATTTAAAATGTTGCTTTTACTGATAGTAAGCACCTAACTGAAGTTATTCAAATGTTTTGGTCATATACATTTTAATGTTTAAGCAAAACATAAAACCAATTAGCAAGTTATGCTTCAGGGATAAAAAAAAATACATAGTCTGCCAGCAGGTTTTAATGCACTTTCCTCTAATTAAAGTTATGGACATCTTAGTAGTTACATGGTAGTAGATAACGGTTTGAGGGACAAAGTATAATTTTATGGTCATTTATGATAATTATTATACTAATTACCTTTATTAACTTCATTTCCCACTTATTTAATTGACATTTTGAAAAGGTGAAGGGGATTGCTTTAAGTATACTTGTTTAGAATGCCCCCACTGTTTTTGGTATTGAAGGGTGTTTAGGGATGATGTACATTGTTCTGGTATGTTCTATTCTTATTATGTACCAGGGATGACCTATTTATCCATTAAGTTAGAATGTTATTAAGCTAGAGAAAAAATGTATTCAATATTCAAGAGTGATAGTAGGCATATAAGACACTACTCCTTGTCATTTAAACATGTTCATTTTCTAATTCATTTCCTATATCTGAAGGAAATATGTACATTTATCTTCGGCAAAAGAATTAAGTGTTTTCAATTGGGAATGAGCAGATCAAAAAAAAAAAGAGCAATGAAAACTGAAAAAAGACATAGAAATCATATTTTGACTTTAAATATATTTTTGCTCTTAGGTTTATTTTGATTTATAATGAATTAAAGTGTAATGTGCTTTTGGTCTAACTCCAGAATATGGTTTATATATATATATAAACACACATATATATACATCAACCTATTTGGGTTTTAGGAGGATTATTATTTTCATGAACAAAAAACATTTATTTCAATGAAAAGATATTCATACAAACTATTGTAATTTGTTCAGATTTGTAAGACCTTTTAGTGAAGGGGGGACATTTTATTCTAGTTTTAATACATACCACATTACTACAATCTAAATGCGCTTCAATATCAGTTTTTATCTTAATAGTGCGGAGTAAAATATATAAAAATTCTAAATATATGATTTGAAATTAGTGTTATGCTACTTGCCTGTTGTAGAAATTAGTCCAAATATATAAATATATTATATCTGTTAGGTCCCTGGTGTATTATTTAGGATTTTATCCTGATTGAACTTAAAAAATAAATCAAAGTAAGCCAGAGGAGTGAAAGTACTTTGTAAACTGATCTCCTTACTCCGGTAGAACACTTTTGACTTTCTATTGTGGTTGATTATTATAGTCTATAATATTTATTTTATATAAATCAGTGTTTTTAATAAGGACTGAAAAACTCATAATGAACTTTATTTTCATTTTGTTGACAAATCAACAGGTTATTTATTTTGTGTAATGAATATTGGCTTCAGTTAGAGTAATCCCATTACTATTTCTTCAAAGTCAGTAGATAAACTCTAATTAACATTTAAATTAAAAATATGATGAAGTAATATTGGATCTCAAGATAGCACGTTTTAGGGTTACAGTTCTCTTCAAAATATGTTTCTATACCACACCCACCACCAAAGTACCAATATTCCTCCACACTCTACATAATCCATTGGCTCTTTACATTTAATTCCACCACCCCCCCCCCCCACCCCACCCCACCCCATCCCTTTTTCCCTTTTAACACACCAGGAGCCTTAGTTCTGTGATTTTTGTTTTTTGTACACACTGCGGTGCTCAGGGCTTATTTCAGGGATCACTTCTGTACTCCTGGCAGTATTCAGGAGACCATACTGCATCAACCACATGCTCACAATGTCTTAATCTCTATACTATTTCTCCATGTAATATATATAGAGATATATATTAATATAAACCCTTAGGTCAGTGGTTTATTCAACATTTTAATTATTGTTTGATCTGCAAAATGAGACTAACTGGAAACTTTATGTTTTCCTTTTGTACTTCATAATGTGAATCAGGGAGCCAATATTTTGACTCAGGAGAGATAGAAAGCAACAACTTTCTTGTTATTTTATATTTTTTAATACCATGGTCTTAACTTTTGTGGTCGGAAGGTTCTTTTTTTCATAAACAGAGGGAGAAAGTTTAAGAATAGAATGGTTCACAGTAATATAAATTATCTACAAGCTTCAAAGAACTATGAATATTTGATCTTGTTTGATTTTGACTGAAGATGCATTCCTTTAGTTGATTATTAGTCGTCCTCCAAAATCTGTGGAGAAGGAACCAAATATCTGCTTTGTTTGATGTTTCTTTTTTAAATTAAACTAAACTGAATTATTCATTTAACTTTTTAAATTTATTGAATAATGGTGAGATCACACAGGTACACCCGGCAGAGCAGAAACCAGCTTTCCCCATTGTCGACGCTGTGCGGCCGCGATTTACCACAAATTCAACCCACCCCTCTGAGAGAGTCCCACAAATTAATGAGAATATAGCGCCCGCATGGCAGAGCCTGGCAAGCTGTCCAATGCGTGTTCGATATGCCAAATCCAGTAACAGAAATGTTTATTTCCTGACCCTGAAAGAGCCCTTAATACGGCAGCAGTAAGAAGGCAAACAAGCAGTGCCACACAAAATTGCATGGCCATCCCTAGGCTGCCAAAATGAAGAAGGACTAAAATGACTGTCTGTACTTTCAATGCACGTACACTGGCATCAGAAGCATATATTGAGGATCTGATGCTGCAAGCAAAAAAGATCAAGTACGACATCATTGGGCTGACTGATCTACGAGGAGGCGACAGTTGCATCATTCTGTATTTGACACCGGAGAAGAATTGTTCCTTGGAACATGCGACGAAAAAGAGGCATCTGTGGCGTTGGTGTCCTTGTCAACACAAACATGGCCGTAAACATTGATTCATTTGAATGCCTTACAAACCGAATAGGATGATTACACTTGAAGAGATGTGGCCCACTGCCAGCAATTTCTATCTTCATTGTCCTACGCACCAATATCCACATATAAAGAAGTTGAAATTGAGAAACTCTACATGGAATTGGAGGAGTTCTATAAAAAAGATCACACCTTCTACAAGATTATAGTTGGTGATTTTAATGCCAAGATAGGACCAAGAAGATCGGCTGAAGAACTCCACATCGGGACCCATGGACTAGAATGGAACGAACAGGGTGAGAGACTATCTGAGTTCATCATGTCCACCAAGACCATTCATGGGAACTCACAGTTCCAGAAAGCTGAAGCAAAACGTTGGACATGGGAATCTCCTGGCAGACAGTTCCACAATGAAATTGAACACATCATCTTCAATCGACGGTTTTGTCTACCGATGTAGCTGTAGTCCCCAAATTCCAAACAGGATCAGACCACCGTCTCCTTCGTGCAAAAATTCTACTTCCTGCAACGGGGAGAAAAGGCTGCAAAGTTTAAGAAGAGAACTCCCAGAACGACCACCAACTGGGAACTCTTTGGCACCATTGCAGCAACATGGGAAGATACCATCATTGGCGACATCAATGAAGAATACAACCGACTGGTTCAGCACCTCCATGATTGTGCGAAGAATGCTGAGAGAGAGAAAGACACAAAAGGACGCCTGTCTTCAGAAACTCTCGAGCTCATTCGCCAACGTGACAAGGCGCGAGCCTCAGGAGACCAAATGCTAACATCCAAGCTTGCTAAACAGTGCAGAGAAGCGATAAAAGAAGACCTCAAATACAGAAGAGCAGAAATACTGGAAGATGCAGCAGAAGCTGGGAAAAGCATTCGCACTGCCCGCCTTTCCTTTGCCAACTATAAGACCAAGATGACTGCCCTCCAACGCGCCTGATGGATCTATCACATCTTCCAGAAAGGCAATGGAGAAGATTATCCATGACTTCTACTCAAATCTCTTTGATAGCCACGTCCACCTGCCCACATACCAAATTCCACAGGATGGATATGTCATTCCCAACGTTCTCCCTTCTGAAATCCGACATGCCATCTCGTCAGTAAAGAAGGGAACAGCACCAGGCCCAGACAAAGTCAGACCCGAACACCTGAAGAATCTGCCGTCGGTACTCATCAATACACTAGCTCGGCTGTTCATATGCTACCTGTCCGAATGCAAGGTGCCCTCCCAATGGAAAACCAGCAGGATAGTTCTACTGTTCAAGAAGGGAGACATTCACGACATCGGCAACTATCGCCCCATCTGCCTGTTGTCTGTCATCTACAAGCTGTTTACACGAGTCATCCTGAACAGGATTATCAGAACACTAGATGAAGGACAACCATGCGAGCAAGCAGGTTTCTGGAAAGGATTCAGCACACTCTACCATATCCACATGGTAACCAAGCTCTTTGAGGAGTACAAGATGCCGCTCTGTCTCACGTTCATTGATTTACGGAAAGCCTTTGATTCTGTAGAGACTGAAGCAGTCATCGAAGCCCTAGCCAAACAGGGTGTTCAAACCCAATACATCAAGATCCTTCGTGAGCTGTATTACGGATTCACCACCAGGATCTCACCATTCTACAAAGAAGTGATCATTAATGTGAAAAGAGGGGTTCGACAGGGTGATACCATTTCACCAAAACTCTTCAGCGCCACCCTCGAGAACATCATGCAACAATTAGAATGGGAAGGAATGGGAATGAAGATAGATGGTCGGCAACTACACCACCTCTGCTTCGCTGATAACATCGTTCTAATAACACCAAACATTAGCCAAGCGGCACAAATGCTGGCTGACTTCGACCGAGAATGTGGAAAGATAGGTCTACAGCTGAATATAAAGAAAACTATGTTCATGAAGAATGAACTAGTTCCAGAGGCCCCATTCACTCTCAATGGAACAAACATCTCTGAATGCAGCAGTTATGTGTACGTAGGTCGAGAAATCAACATGATGAGCGACCTAAAACCTGAGCTGCGCATGAGGAAGAGAGCGGCATGGAATGCCTTCAAAGGCATCGAAGAAATAGCTAAAAAGGACAAAGAACCTCCGGCTCTGAGCACATCTCTTTGACTCCACCGTTCTCCCTGCATTAACATACGCCTCCAGAGACCTGGGCCCTACGAAAGCAGGATGAGAATGCTATTCGAGTCTCCCAGAGAGGAATCGAAAGAGCTATGCTTGGAATATCATGCCTCACTCAAGTGAGAGAAGGAATCCGGAGTTCTGACCTCCGTCGCTATTCCAGAATCAGAGATGCTGTCTCGTTTGCCAAGGCATCGAAAATCAGATGGGCTGGACATGTAATGCGATTTGGAGACAACCGCTGGACTAGAGCCATTACTGACTGGATCCCACGGGATATCAAAAGACCACGTGGCCGCCCACCTACAAGATGGTCAGACTTCCTTGTCAAGACCCTGAAGGAACGGTTTGAGGCTCTTCATATTCCTGAATCAACCAGATGCCATTGGGCTACATTGGCACGTGATAGGGTCCAATGGAAATGTTACTGGCACCCGCTCGAGCAAATCGATGAATAACGGGATTCAAGTGATCAAGTGATCAATGGTGAGATAAAAAGTTACAAAATTGTTCATAGTTGAGTTTTAGTAGTAGAATATTCAAGCACCCATCTCTTCTTTAATGTCTACTTCCCTCCAACGATATGCTTAGTTTTCCTCCTCTTCCCTAACTTACCTCTATGGCAGACACTTTTCTTTTTCCTTTTATGCATTGCTGTTTTCTCTACCATTTCTGAAACAGTGTCAGGTGTGTATCACTTTACGTACATTCAGAACCCAGTTATTGTCCTAGTAGTAATTTTCCACCATCATCAATTCATCTATTTTGAAGTGTACCTTTTCACACATGCCACTCAAAAGGAAACTTATCAGTTGTAGGTAGGAATATTGTCTGGTTCAGCCTTCATTAAAAGGAGTATGGTGAGATCTCTAAATGCAAAGAATTGATATTCCACATTACTCAGCAGTTTCACTACTTGTCATCATTCCCCAAAGATATTTGAGTACCCCAAATATCTAAGATATTTGTACCCTGTGATATTGCAACACTATTCACAACTGTCAAAATCTGGCAACACCCCAAGTGTAGACAACTGAACACAGAATCTAGGAAACTGTCATCTCTGTCTCTGTCTCTCTCTCTCCACACTCACACACACACACACACACACTAATATATATAAACGCATGAACTCATGGACCTAGAAGTCATCATGTGTGAAGTCAATCAGAGAGAGAAACAGGTACAGAATGTTCTCCCTCATATATGGAGTGTAAAGAAACATAGTAAGGTGGCCAGAGAGATAATATTGCAGGTAGCTTGCTTGCCTTGCACATGTCTGACTCTCATTCAGTCCCTGGCATCCCAATGCTCCCCTAAGCCAGGTGTAATTTCTGAATACAGTCAGAAGTAATCCCTGTGTATTACTGGTTGTGACCCCAATACCCCTGCCAAAGGGAAATAAAACATCATAAGAGAGTAAGTAAGGGGCAATAGACCCTGAGAGGCATGCCTGCTTAACTTGGCTAAGGGGTTTGAGGCATAGGTGGAAGGGATACCTGAGACATCAGTAGAGGGACATTGAAAATGGTTGTGAGTATGGTGTTGGAACACTGTACATCTAAAACTTTAATATTACACACATTGTAGATAAAATTGCTCAAATGAAATTTGAAGAAAAAATAAGGAAAAAGCAACAATGCTAGAGGGAATACCTTATTGTTTGTCACACTCTGACTTCCTTAAAACCATGTGCACAGCATTATTGCTTAAACGATTCTAAAATATGATGAAGCAAAGATATTCAACTTTAGCCTGATTGTAATCTCACCAATGAAGAGAATTAAGACTCAGTGATAGAAATGTATAACTTTGTACCACTTGCTCTCAGAATCATAATATTTTTCTATGAAGCATAATGGTTTATATTTGTAAGGTTTACACTCTCAAGATACTATGACATGCAATTAGTTTATTTTAAGTATAGAAATAATACAATCTTAATGATTGTAACCCCTACATTTACAAATAGGTTGTAGAATAAAGACAATTCCTAGGGATTATGCTTGGTCTGTATTTTCATTATAGTGTAAGGAGTTTTATGGCATTGACAAAGAATGCTTTTTCCTAACTTTTTTTTATATGGTAAAATTTTAAGAATTCTCTAATAATAGGATTTTTTCCCACATTACCTTAAAAATAGTTTCAATGATGAATATTACAGCCCTTTCTTGTTTTCATTTACTCAGCACATTAAATAGGTTTAAGAAATTTTGAAAGTCAGCTCATAATTTAGATGATTACAATATTTTTCTGTGACCCATGTATGCAGTGAATAATTTTGTTTATTTATTGTAGCTTATATTTATTCCAAATTACTTCAGTCTGAAAGTAACATGACATGTATCAGTGTTCTTTCTTCCTTTGATTACTACTTCTTACCTATGTGACTAGGCTGGAGCTTTCTATAAAACAAAAATTAATAGGTCTGAGTAAACATAAGGGTTTTTCTTGTTACTAAAATTAGTGAACTAAGCTCTGGTTTCTCTTCAGATCGCATAAATCTTTTGCCTTTTAAAATTAGTGAACTATAATCTATTATTTAAATATTTTCAAAAAAAAAGATTTTCTCTTAAAATTATTAGTGACTAAAAGAGGAAATTAGAATTTTAAATGATAAATTTATTATTTCTCCTACATTAATTAACATAGGTTTTAAAGGGCTAATTTTTCCATCTTTACAGCAAAGATATCCGATTAGAAGGGGTAGTAGTAAGTAACAATGCCCATTTTTTTTGGTGTGTGGTTTGCTAATAGATGTTCTATTTATCATCTCTGTTAACATTACCTCTCATAGAAGTATTAAGTATATTTGTCATTTGCATTCCAGGTTGTTGTGTCCTAATGAAGCTCAATACTCAGTGTCTTTAGTCATGTCTATACAAGAAACTGGGGTGGGAGGGAAGGTCGCATGGAATGCCTATGGTGCCTGGAAACCACTCATGATACTCGGTACTCAATCAACTTAGCCAATTGTTTAATACTAGAACCCAGGGTGTGGAGCGGCTTAATCCTTGTGGTGCTGAGGACCACTGCTGCCATCCTAGTCACACTAAGGGGTCTCCAGGACCATTCAAAAATGCTCTGGAGCTTCCAGGTATCACTCTGAGGAAGACTTGTGATGCTGGAAATGAATCCATATTGTTTGCATGCCTCACAGGTTCCCTAAATGCTGTACTATCTCCCAGCCCCAAGAAAACTAACTCACTTCTGTCTGTATAGTTTTCTCTTATTTGAAAACAAAAGAAATTCTATCTTGGAGCTCTAATTTTATTTTTTAAAAGTATTACTTATAGAAGTCTCTCTCTCTCCCTCTCTCTCCCTCTGTGAAACTATCAGTTTTAGTTATAGGATCTCATGAAGATCTTGCCAACCCTAATATTCACTGAGTCATATTAAATGTTGGAGTATGAGTATACATTCATTGATATTTGGCATTCGGATCTGCTCTACCTGCCAAGAACTATTTATTTTCTTGGCAGCTTGTCATGTAAGGTCAGAACTTCTCTGCATTTATTTCACCTGATCTTTTAATATTCTTTCAAGCATGATGACATGACTACTTTTCTGGGGTCAAATTGTGATCAGTGAGTATATTCATTCTTTTCCAACTCCATTTTCTATGATGTTTTAGTCTATTATAACAATTTATATTGTAACATGTAGGAAGACTGGTTGATAGTGCAACTGTTAAATTAACTATAGATTTTTGTAGGGATGGCAAAGATATCATGTTGATTGAAAAGTTCTAAGATGAAAATGTAACAGGAGACAAAATTGAGCTAAATGCCAGGTCATTCTGGTAACTGAAATCATAAAAGAAGGAAACTTTTTTTCTGCAATATGGGTGTCATATCAATATATGTATTCAAATATTTAAAGAAATACGATTGTATTTTGATATGTATAGTGATTTTCAAATGTTAAGTAGACAACTGAATAACCTTATTTTAATATTCTTTCTAATTTTAAGTGTCTATCAATAAAAAATTACAATATAAATATTTTCATCTTAGAATTTTGTTTTAGTTTTAAACTTCTTCTGGATCAGGCATACCTGGCTGGGCTTGAAAAAACTGCTGTAGGGTGGGACTCTGATGAGCCGGGCTTGTGATCAGCTCTTTTGCTGGGTGGAGTTCTGACGAGCTGGGGAGTCCAGATATGGAAAATGGCAGCCCTTATGGTTTGGGGGTTCTTCTGGTTTCTTGTGAGGCTCTGCTGGGATGGCGGGCCAAAGATAGAACCCACTTTCCCTCCTCGTTGCCTCGTGATCAGCTGGGCATAGAGAGAGCTGGTTGCTGCTCTGCCCCATGTATGTGAACCTCTATGTAGCAACTCTACCCATGTATGTGAGAGCTGCTACTGGCTTTATATTTTATAGTGACAATTATAAAGTACCGGCTTTATATTTATAGTAACAATTATGGGAATTGTTACTTGGGAACAACCTCATTCCCATGACCTGATGGAATGGTTTGAGGCTCTTTATGTTCCCAGAGCGAGCAGATGCCCTTGGGCTACGCTAGCATGTGACAGGACATATGGAGATGTTACTGGTGCCCACTTGAGAAAATTGATGAACAATGGGAAGACAAGTGATACAAGTGATTAAACTTCTTATATTTGCATTCAGTATCCAAATTTCCACTGAAAAAATTGCTGGACATGCATTCAGTATCCAAATTTCCACTGAAAAAATTGCTGGACATGCATTCAGTAATAGGATTTCTATCGCCAAAGTAGATATCTCTACTTTAATGTATACAGGAAAAGTATACTAAATATCTTGATATCCTGATATACTGAAGGGCTCTGGGGAAACCAACCTAAATTTTTCTATATTTAAAATTAATGATATAAAATATTTTATGATATATAAATATATTATATAAATATGTTTATATTCATAAAAATAATATAAAAATATATTCTTTTTCTTCAATAGAATTAAAGCTCCATATAATTTGGGACTTTGTCTTTTTGCCTATTAATGTCCCTAGGTTTTACTTAATTCCCTGGCCTTTACTGCCATTAAAAATAAGATTTTGCACAGTAAATGTTTATTGAAGATATGAATGAGTAAATGATGATACCGTTAAGAAATTTACTGGACTCTCTTCAAAAGATTTATAGAATAAAATTTAGCAACTGTTGATCCTCAGAATCTAGTCAGTTTAGAGGATAGTAAGGTATATATACTTCTCCATCTATCTTCCTTTATATGCCTCTTATTTGCTTTTCCCTCCCTGGGTCCCCTTCTACCTTCACTTTTTCTGTGCCTTCAAATCTCTTCTTTCCCCCTTCCCAGTATGTATTATTTATATAGTTATAGTTATAAAGTCAATATTAGTCTTTCCTTTTGTTAATGAAATATAATTATATATAATAACATTTGAATGATAGCTACTCTGTTTGTATTCTTATAATAGTTAAACACAGCAGATGGACTGTAAGTCTCTTTGCCAAAAAGACTTGGAATCTAAGGTGTTTTTTACTGTTTCCTGTGTTTCTAAGGAAACTGTAATAATCAAGTCTCTCATATGAGTCTTTCAGAGCTTTGATGAAATCCAGTTCAATGCAGGCATAATCATAATTTATAATGAGTTTTGAACAATTTTTTCTTATAAATTTGAAGGGAAAAAGCCAGAATTTCAAGAGCTTTTAATGTGTCAGAGGTTGTTGAAATAAAATTATCTTAAAAATAAATTGCATATGTATTATACGAATTGCATTCATGTTTGAATAAATATTATGAGCACTAGGTTGTTTTGCATTTCATAGGCACATATCCTATACAAATGCTTTCATATCAATAACAAACAATACTTGCAGAATGGTTACCATAGTAAGAAGATTATTTATGGCATATTAACTCTAGAAGAAGCCATCTCATTTTGTCTTAAATATGTTTTTATGTACATAAATGATAATAGCTTGTACTAATCAAAGTGTTATGCATAAAGGCAAAGCACATAAAAATAAGCATATTTTAGGTCTTACTTACAATTAGCTCTTTAGGAAAAGCAAGGCATTTTGAGATTTCTAACAGTTATATTATGTTATAATAATTTCAAGAGTGTAAATGACTTAAAGAGGACAAACGACCTCATAACTAAAGCAGAAAACTAACAAACCTGTGAAACACCCATTTCTCCTCATAAAATGAAAACAAAGTAATGTCAATAGTGCTTCATTAATAATTATGCCCTTATTTTTATGCTTAGAATGCCACCAATAGCTATTTGATTTAAATTCTGTGCTTAGATGGCTACTGATTTATTCCAAATCCATTGTTGGGAGTGGATAAGATATGCAAATCTTTATTGGGCTGATTCCGCCTGTTAATGGAAATTACCTATGTGTTAAATCACACATGAAAAAATTACTTCATATAAAATTGTACTCTGTTCTGCCTACATTTTGGAATATATGCTTGGGAATAGGTGAGAGTAAACCATTTAAAAAACAAAACAAGCAAACTAAAAGGACAACCCTTGAAAATGATAGATTTTCCGCTCACCTGGAATAGATCAATTTTGTAAGCACATGGTAGGACATCTAATGCAGGCAAAAAATCAATGGAACTCCATGAGGAACACTTCTTGTTGGATTAATCTAATTTTCTTCTGTTCCAGAGTGACAGACTTAGTAGATCTATTTGAAGTCAGTCTCAATATTATTTGACTAGGGAGGCTGTCTTCTATTCTGAACCATATTCCAGTTAGTAATTTGGAAAACACAAGCCTTTCAACCAATGCACAAAAGGCCAGCATAGTTTTGCCCAATGGATCTTTTCAAATACCCCCATAATAATCTCACAACAGATATAAGCACAATTTAAAGAATACTATAACAATATAATAAAGAATATCTTGTGTTTTTCAGACTCAATTTTGTGCCAAATATCGTACTGTGGTATTTGTATCTGTTTATGCAGTTATTTCTATTTAAAGAACAGCAACTTCAAATGCTCTAAATACTGTTAGAGAAAAAATAAAAACTGTTAGAGGCACTTTCTTCAGCTCAAACACCTGTGGATCATATATATCTATGGACTATATCAGAGCCACATATATAGATAAGGTGGTAGATGAGTGTTTTTTCAACTGTTTCAAACCAGTGGTCTATAGATTAGTGGTCGAATAATGCTGGTTTAAAAAATTGAGCTCCCCCTTTGACCCAGCCATACCACTCCTGGGAATATACCCTGGGAAGCCAAAAACACACAGCAGAAACACAATCCGCACTTTTATTTTTATAGCAGCACTATTCACAATAGCCAGAACCTGGAAACAACCAGTATACCCGAGAACTGATGACTGGATAAAGAAACCATGGTACATCTACACAATGGAATACTATGCAGCTGTCAGGAAAAATGAAGTTATGAAATTTGCCTATAAATGGATGGGCATGGAAAGAATCATGTTGAGTGAAATTAGTCAGAAGGAAAGAGAGAGAGATATAATGACTGCATTTATTTGCATGACATAAATATACCAGGTGATCTTACCAAAAGTGGAAATTACCACAAACGCGTTGGGAGTCAGAGGTTAGGTAAGATAGAGAAGGGAACATGTGTGAATAAATGTTAAAAGGTCTGATACCAACATAGAACTGAGCATTAAATACAGACAAAAAACTGCAAATGATGGCTTCTAAGTGTACGTAGTGTAACCCACAATGTGTCGGAGAAGGAGGAGAGAGAGAGGGAGAGAGAGAGGAGATAAAGAACCTGCCACTTAGGCAGGACGTGGGAGGGGGAGGGAAATGGGGACATGGGTGGTGGTTGAGGGGCACTGGTGGAGGACGGGGTGCTGGAACACTGTGTGACCGAAACCCCCAAGCGTGAACAACGTTGTAATTGTATATCTCAAGGTGGTATAATAAAATGTTAAAAAAATAATTATTATTTATGTAAAAATATTTTTGTAAAGGGGCCGGAGTGATATTCCAGCAGGTATGGCGTTTGACTTGCATGCGGTCAGCCCATGCCGGCCCAGGTTCGATCCCGGCATCCCATATGGTACCCCCGAGCACTGCCAGGAGTAATTCCTGAGTGCAGAGCCAGGAGAAACCCCTGAGCATTGCCGGGTGTGACCCAAAAAAAGCAACAAAACCAAAAAACTTTTGTAAAAAAACTATGTAAAAATACCTTTTTTTTTACTTATTTATGTAAAAAAAATGAACTTTGTCCAAAAAAAAAAAATGCACTCCTGGGAATCTACTCTGGGAAACCAAAAATACGCAGCAGAAACACCATCCCTACTTTTATGTTCATAGCAGCATTATTCACAATAGCCAGAATCTGGAAGCAACCAGAGTGCCCGAGAATCTATGACTGGATAAAGAAGCTTTGGTACATCTACACAATGGAATAATATTTAGCTGTTAGGAAAAATGAAGTTATAAAATTTGCCTATAAATGGATGGACATGGAGAAGATTATGTTGAGCGAAATTAGCCAGAAGAAGAGAGACAGATACAGAATGACTGCATTTATTTGCATAACATAAATATATATGTACATATTATGATACCAATATCAAGGTCAAGTGAAACATATATCAGGAGGTCTTGTCAAAGGTGGAAATTATCACAAACGTGTGGGAGTCAGAAAGGTAAGACAGAAAATGGAACAGTGTGCTAACAATTGTCGAGGGTACTAATGCCAACCTGGAACTGAGCATTAAATAGAGGCAAAAAGATACACATGACAATCCTTTAATGTATGTTCTGTAATCCATAGTCTGGAGGGAAGCAAAAGAGAAAGAGAGAGAAAGGGAAAGAAATAAAGAACCTGCCATGGAGGAGGGCTGGGGGAGAGGGAGGGAACCGGGGGACGTTGGTGGTGGGAGATGGGCACTGGTGGCGGGATGGGTGCTGGAACACTGTATGACCAAAACCCAAATATGAACTTTTTAATTATATATCCTTGTAATTGTAAAAATAAAAAATTAAAAAAAATAAAGAACGTTAAAAAAATGTATGCTTCTGTGGCTTAATTCAAACATCAAGTCTGCCATTCAATTCTGTGGACTTTTTTTTTCTACTTTTACTGAATCCTGTGAGATACACTGCTACAGAGTTGTTTCTGAATGGGTATCAGTCATATAGTGTTCCAAACCTGTCCTTTCACCATTGTTTATTCCCTACCATAAATGATAGCCAGTCTTCTTAACCTCTCTGTCCCCGTATTTCTTATGTGTATTTCTTATATTATATAAATAATATTCTTATAATTTATGAATATTAAAGTTATTATTTATAAAAATGCATAAATAGCTGTTGGATCTCAGCAGATGCTGTAAACATTTTTTTTAGGAATTTTTTTTCTCTTTTAGGAAAAAATAGAGGTATATACAAATAACAAATTACCAATTAATGAATAATAATTAGTAAGTAGTTGGCTAAAATATTAGTACTGGTGTTGAGTTCCAAGTAATGCCCAGTGATAGAATATGATTGAGTAAGCAGAGTATTATGGTACAGAAGTAGTACTGTGATCTCAGTGGGATACTGGTTGAGCATATGTCAAGAACACAAGGCTGCAATTACTTAAAATAAAGAGGCACTAAGGTTGTTTGATGGAAGAATGTCAAAACAGCACTGACACTGATTCTGTGCTTTCTCTTTTTTGATTCATTATAATCAATTCCCTTTTCTGTGCAGTTCAACCTTTTGTCCTCCCTACCTTCTCTATTTTCTCATTTCCTTTGCTTTTTTTAAATAACAGTTTGGAGAAAAATATTACCGAAAGGGGGTGGTGGAAGAGAAAAAAATTGAGTTATTGCAAAGTATACTGAGAAAATAAAGCTGAGTCACGATCTGAATCACTGTCAGTATCACTATGTTCCTGTTCATTATAAATTCGCTCGAGCGGGCTCCAGTAACATCTCCATATGTCCTGTCTTATGCTAGTAGAGCCCAAGGGTATCTGCTCGCTCCAGGAACATAAAGAGCTTCAAACCATTATATTAGGTCATGGGAATGACCTAGCATAATTGTTACTGGTATTTGGCATATCAAATACGACACGGGAAGCTTGCCAGTCTTGCTGTGCGGGTAGCATACTCTTGTAGTCACCGATATGAATAGGATAGTTTATATGTTACACAGAGTTAGAAGGTATTTTTCCCACAAAGAAAAGCAAAGAAGGGTGGATTTTTGTCACCGAAGATTGTGACATGCCTATATCGGTCTAGATAGACCTTTAGTGTGTGCATCATCCTGATGAATGACATCTAGGCTTATCTAGGCTTTGGTTTTGCCTAGAAAGTAGAATGTATGCATCCTATTGACTTGTGTGTGGTGTGGGTCCTCTATGAATGCTGGCTACACATTGCTTCTTTATTGTATCTTAAATATAGTTTTGTATATTGTATATTAAATATACTTTTGCATTTTATGGCTACACTTTTGTTTATTGTATCTTAAATATACTTTTGTATTGGGTTACATACATGCTATATATTTTCCCAAATTATATTATATAAAAGTTTTTGTTTTAATAACTAATTTCTTGCTTTCACCTGGATTTCAAGAGTGCAAATGTGTTGCAGCAATCATTCCATATCCATCACGAAAGTGCTAGTATCACTCTATGTTAGCTCACTACCTCCCTTCTTGGTAATAATCAATTTTGTGCTGAGTTTGTTCGGGAAATGGTGCATATGTATATTCTGATACTAATATCCAAGGCTGGACAAATCATGGGTTCGGAGCTCTTGTCAATGTGTGGAATAAACCTCATGTGTGTGGGAGTCAGAGGTTTGGTAAGACAGAGAAAGGAACAATAATTAGTGAAAATAATACTAGCGGGAAACTGAGCATGGAATATAGACAAAAGGATGCACATGGTAACCTCTAAATGTATTTATTGTAAACCACAATGTGTAAGAGAAGGAAGAGAGCAAGGGAGAGAGAGAGAAGATAAAAGAGAAAAGATCAAAAGCCTGCCATAGAGGAAGGCTGGGGGAGGGGGAAGGTTATTGGGAACATTGGTGGTGGGAAATGGACTCTGGTGGAGGGATGGGTGCTAGAACACTGAATGATTGAAAAACAAACATGAACATCTTTGTTTTGTATATCTCATGATCGTATAATAATTTTTTTAAAAAGTGAGGCTTTTTTCCTGAATTTCTTTACTAGTTAATTGTTTGAGTATAGATTTGCGACATATTCTTTAAAATGTATTTTATTTGCTACCGCTTTGCTCCCTTGATTTATTTTTCCTAACAGTTCTTTGTAATATTTTTTATGGATATTATGTCATCTGGAAATAGATAGTTCAACTTCTTTCACAGTTTTGATCCCTTTCATTTATTTTCATTGCCTATTTACTGCAGCAATGACTGGATGTTTTTCATGTTGAATGATAGTGGTCTGATAGAACATCTTGTCTTGTGCCTGAACTGAGAAGAAAAGCTTTCAATTTATCACTTTTCAATATGATGTCAGCTGTATTTTTGTAGATGACCTCTACTATGTTGTGTGATGTTTTTCTCTATTTCATTTTTTGTTCTTTTGTATCATAAATTAATACTTAACCTGTGTAAAAACTTTCTTTGCATCTATTGATATCATGATTTTTAACTCTTTCAATAATTTACTATATTACATGAATTGATTTTTTTATCAAATATTCTTTGCATTCCTGCAATGAATCCCTTTGGTCATAAATAAGATCCTTTTTATGCATTGTTTATTTCTGTTTGCTATGTTTTTAATTTTGCATCTATGTTGATCACAAATATTGGTGAGTTTTTTGTGTGTGTGTGTGTGTGTGTGTGTGTGTCCTAGGGGTCCTTAGGTGGCCCAGAGCCCCAGCAATGAATCTTGCCGAGTCTGCAGTTTAGTGAAAATAATTTAAAGTGCATGCTAGGGAGCTCCCAGGGCTGTACTGCTGATACTGAGAATCCACATGCAACCAGCCATTGGGCCCATTCAGGCACAGGTCAGGCTGTGTTCTCACTACTACACTTTCTCCTCACCCTGGTGTGAGGAGAGACTGAGGTGGATAGGTAGCACTTGGAGAGACTGAGGTGGATAGGTATCACTTGTGTCACTTGTCTTTCTGTTGTTCATCAATATGCTCGAGTGGGCACCAGTAACGTCTCCATTCGTTGGGAATGAGATCCATTCCTGTTACTGTTTTTAGCATATCAAATACACAGGTAGCTTGCCAGGCTCTACAATGGCTCTGAGTTAATCTCAGGGGGCCCAGTCTTTTGTATGTCAGACCATCAACCATCCAGGGCCCAAGGGGCAGAGCCCTGGGTGTAGACAAGCCTCCTGTCTGCTACCTGCTGACGCAGCCTGGCTCCACAGCCACACCTGCAACACCTCAAGGGGCAGGTGGTAGGACAGGTAAAACCCTTTAATGAAAGCATTTGGAAGTGTGATTTTGGTTTGGGGATATAATAGGGGTATAGTTCTAACTTCTTTACTTGTAGTTAATCTGTTGAGATTTTGTTTACTCCTTACTCAGATTGGTAGGTTGCATAGTTCTCAAAATTTTTCATTTTTCTTTTTCGCAACTATCCATTTATTGGTATAAAAGTATTCATTGAAAATTCATGATATTTCCCCTTGTGACTGCTGAAAACTCCCTCTCATTGCAGAGTAGTTCTATACTGTAGGCTCACATTTACAAGTGCCCTCATGCTGATGTAGTTACTTAGAAATTTTATTATCACCAGGAGATTTGAATTTCATATATTTTACAGGAATTATATTTTCAAATGCAGGAAGACCTGTATCCTTTGGTATAAGGTTACAAGTGTTTGAAAATTGTGGCAGCATGTTTAAGTGGGCCTGAGTTGCAACCCGATGTTTAAATTCATGTATGCCTAAGACCTTGCCATACTAATTTGAGCAGATGTGAGTGGTGGCCCAGGGTTTTAGCTCGTGTATGTCAGGAGGCCTCAGTTAGTTGAGTTTGACCAAACCAAGAAATGACTCAGGCATTGAGATTGCCTGGTGCACCAGTGACCCAAATTTGAAAAAGACCCAAATAAGAATGACTCTGGGGAGTTCCAGTTACACATTACTACCATTTGAATAGACCTAACGAGCAACCTGGGCTTCCCCAGTGGAACCAGTTCCAGCATGTCTGGATTATGGGAAAAAATTTCGAGGTTTGAGCTCTGGCTACCAGTGTGCCAAGTTTGAGCAGGTATATGGAGGTGGCAAACATTATACTCAGTTACATGGTGACTGTGTGCCAAACTGTAACAAATATTGGAGGAAAACTAGAGTTTAAGATGGTGAATTCTCAAAGACACCTATATACTAATCTTGAAAGTACCTGAGTGGCATCAGATGATTTAAGGTGGCTAGACTCTTGTAGGCCCCAGATTAACCTCTGGAAACCAGCATGGGTGACTGATTTATTTATTTATTTATTTATTCATTCATTTATTCATTCATTCATTTATTCATGTATTTGTTTATTTATTTATTTGTTTATTTATTTATTTTTGCTTTTGGGTCACACCTGGGAATGCTCTGTGGTTACTCCTGGCTTTGCACTCAGGAATTACTACTGGTGGTGCTTGGGGGACCATTTGGGATGCCGGAGACCGAACCCTGTCTAGCATGGGCCAGCGGTGTGTAAGGCAAATGCCCTACCCGCTGGGCTATCTCTCCGGCCCCAGGGTGACTGATTTAAAGTGGCTGAGGGTAGTAGAGAAGTTTCTTTACTAGCTGTGCTTTGGGAGGTTAAAAGGGAGGGGGCGCAGAGGAGCTTTCTGACTAGGAATATAGCTTGCTATCTTTTAATCAAAAGTGCAGTATTGGGTATGTTTTCTAGGTTTAAACAGGTATCTCTCACCCCACACCCACACCCCACAGATAGCTCAGATTTTAGCTTGTTGTGGGTGGAGCTAATCTTAGGAATTTGTTCCCTAGGTTTGTTACTATGGAATTGAGATCCAATATAGCATCCAGAATAGTTTAGAGAAGGCATGGGTGATTGAGCCCTGTTTCTACCTTGTAGTTCCTTGCCTGTTGTTTCAGTATTTAAAGTGTAATACTGTAGTATTGTGACATCAGATGTCTGATATAACCCTGTTTCCCAGCATATAGTTCATACATAGAAATCTCATCCATATATCAGTTTGTTGCTCTGCAAGTGAGATTTCTTTTTTGGTGTTAATGTTCCACTGACTCAGATCTGCTGGGGTCCCCCTTATCTCTTGTTGTGTAAGTTGTGTTTTGGAAATTTCAGTTACGCTTTTATGATAGAATAATCCAAACTTTTTATTTGTCCTCTTGATTTTAAATGGAAGATTTTCTCCAAATCAGCAGACTTTGAGTGCATTCTCTATGCTACATTTTGTGTTCTTCCACTCTGCAAATAATCAAATCTCAAAATTGTTGACATACTTGTCATTCTGAGATTCAAAAAAGTTAACTTGCTTCAGGCCATCCAAATGTGTTGTGGTATAGCTGAAAATCAAGCCCTGATCTTAGTTTGCAGACTTTTTTCCCAAACTCTCCTTTGTTCTTTTGTGGAATGTGTATGTTCTCAAGGGATAAATATAATGTGCATACACACACACATACACACACACACACATATATATATACAATATAGATGTACATATATAATACATATATATGTATGTTCTTTATTATACAATTAATAAAATCCTAAGGTAGAGCCTTATATGTTTTCCCACTTCCAAGTAAAATATTCGAAGATAGACATCTCACTTGTCTTTACCATTCTTTCTCTCTTAATCATCTCTTCTCTTGAACTTGAGACCCTCCAAAGTTGTTTATTAATTTTAGGTTAAACTCATAAAATCTTATTTTTTCTTAATACTTATATATATTAAATTATATTAAATTATATTATGCCCTGAAAGGGATAATCTATTTTCCTTACTGCTTTACAGATGAGTGGTTGTCTGATCTTCTGCCTATCCAGAATAGAAAAGATATCAGTGTATACCTCACACAAAAAAAATAAAGCAGTGTTTCTTCTTGGCTCTTAAGAGCATCTACAAAACCTGCTATGCCTTGCACATTTCGGCTTGAACTACCCAAAAGAGATTTATTTTAAGAGCAGATGTTTTGATAGTTTATTGTTTTCTATTTTAAATTGTGTGCATTTTACATTTTGTCTTATACAATTTTTTAAATCTGTTATAAAATTATGTTCCAAAAAAATCTTTACGGAAATGTGCCTACCATATTTATATGCCAAGTTTATCCGAGAATTTATGTATCCCAGTATACGAATAAACACCCTGGAGGACAGAATGCTTCTGGAGGATAGAAGTACCTCATTTAGAAATAGAAACTCAGACCTCAAGAAGAGCTATGTTTTATATTGGAATTTACACAACAATATTATGGAACCCTTTCTCAGAGTACATGACTGTATAAAATACACTAGTGCATATATTTGTTTTTTAGACACTACTTTAATTTTGGAGCATATTAAAATAAATTCTAAATTTGTCATAAAGGTATAGTGCCAATATGTAGAATATTTTTTCCTGAGAACAGATTTTCACTTGGTTAAGGTTTTAATTTTGAGTTAATTTGAGATACTGGAATCATAATTACATCATAATTCTTAAGTAACAAACCTTGAATTCATTCTCACAGAGACTTCCCAATGATTTTTTTCGAATCATAATTAACTTTTCTTTTTATATTAACTTTTTATAATTAACTTTTCTTTTTTATGATTAGTCATATATATGTATAGAAATGTTTTTTTACTCTTTCAAAAATTTCAGTGGTATCAAAAGTCTTGCTTATCTATGCTACTGTTTTATTCTCATAACTTTTTTAGAGCCTTTTTTCTTGTTCATTCACCTCAAGCTAGTACTCCAGCTATCTCTCCGTCGCTGAATTGAGAAAAGACCCTATCTTGCTTATTTAGATGTTGCCACACTATTTTCTTAATTATTCAGCTTTTTTTATTGAGGTAATGAGGGGCCTTAGATTACTTCTATTCACTTCTTTGATAGACAAGAGTGACAGTATTCTGGAATGACAAATAAAAAGTCATGAGAAAAATCTCGATTAAGAACTTTTAGTAAATGATAATATAATACTTAATTTCCCTCAAAAAATTATTTCATAAAAGTCTGATAAATATTTCTATGTTGGACTGTAAACCACTTATTAAAATAATTGTGTTACTGAAATATATATGCCTCTAATATTTGTCCTAATACCCTCTCACATATGGAGCGGCATTAGGGTGAAGCAGATAAAAGCAACGATTGGAGATAAATGGAGTTATGAAATCCTGATTATACACCCTTAATAGCTGTAAAACCTTCAAAATATTTAAAAATCTGTGTCCTGGTTGCAGAGGATAATAATAGTTCTTAACACAGAGGATTGCTCTATGGATTAAGATAGTAATTTATGTTAAATATTAAAGTATCAGATATATTGTAAATACTGCATTATGTTAAATGACACTATTCTGTATTATTTTTCTTTCATAAAATCGAACTGCCAATCAGTCTGTAATTTTAGTGTCGCTTAAATATACTATACTTTACCGTTTTCCTTTAACTCCTATTTTTTCTTCATTATTTCATCTCATTATTGTTTTGCCATTATATTATGTTGCCATCTATATCATCTCATTTTCCACTCTTTTGCAATGAAACTAGATGAGCAAATATTCTAATTATCCTTTTCAAACTTTTATTTTAAAGTCTGCTGCCTCATGTTAGGTAGATGGTCTTTTGCAATTTCTTTCATCACCATCATCACGTCATTACAAGATTATGATTAACTTATCATATCTAACTCATTCAGTACTTAATGCCCATAAGAAGCTAGTCTAAGCACTTTGTATATATTGAAGCACTTAATTTTCATAAAAAATTAATTTTCATGAAATTTTCACTTAATTTTCATAAAAATTAAGTCATACATTTATTTTTAATTGACGTCTACACCCATTTTTTTATTTTTATTTTTTTTAACATTTTATTATACCACCGTGAGATATACAATTACAACGTTGTTCACGCTTGGGGGTTTCGGTCACACAGTGTTCCAGCACCCGCCCTCCACCAGTGCCCCTCAGCCACCAGCCATGTCCCCAATTCCCTCCCCCTCCCACATCCTGCCTAAATGGCAGGTTCTTTATCTCCTCTCCTCTCCCTCTCTCTCTCCTCCTTCTCCCACACATTGTGGGTTGCACTACGTACACTTAGAAGCCATCATGTGCATTTTTTTTGTCTGTATTTAATGCTCAGTTCTATGTTAGTATCAGAACTTTAGACATTTATTCACACATGTTCCCTTCTCTATCTAAACCAACCTCTGACTCCCCACACGCTTGTGGTAATTTCCACTTTCGGTAAGATCACCTAGTATATTTATGTCATGCAAATAAATGCAGTCATTCTATGTCTCTCTCTTTCCTTCTGACTAATTTCACTCAACATGATTCTTTCCATATCCATCCATTTATAGGCAAATTTCATAATTTCATTTTTCCTGACAGCTGCATAGTATTCCATTGTGTAGATGTACCACAGTTTCTTTATCCAGTCATCAGTTCTCGGGCATACTGGTTGTTTCCAGGTTCTGGCTATTGTGAACAGTGCTGCTATGAAAATAAAAGTGCGGATTGTGTTTCCGCTGTGCGTTTTGGCTTTCCAGGGTATATTCCCAGGAGCGGTATGGCTGGGTCAAAGGGAGCTGAATTTCTAGTCTTTGGAGGAATGTCCATATTGTTTTCCAGAAAGGTTGTACAAGCTCGACATTCCCACCAGCAGTGTATGAGAGTCCCCTTTTCCCCACATCCACGCCAGCACTTGTTGCTTTTACCCTTTTGGATATGGGCCATTCTCTGTAGTGTGAGGTGATATCTCATTGTTGTTTTGATTTGCATCTCTCTGATGATTAGTGATGATGAGCATTTTTTCATATGCCTTTTGGCCATTCGGATTTCTTCCTTGTCAAAGTTTCTGTTCATCTCTTCTCCCCATTTTCTAATGGGGTTGGCTGTTTTTTTTTTATATAGCTGTACCAGTGCCTGATATATCCTGGATATTAACCCCTTATCAGATGTACACCCATTTTTAAGGGCTTACTCAGGCTTCTGTGCTCTGGGTGCATTCCCTGGTGGTGTGTTTGGGACCATATCTGGTAGTAGGGACCGAACCTGATTAGCTGCATGCAAGGCAAATGCCCTCTCCACCTGTAATATCTCTCCAACCCTCATCATTGGTTATAGGTAAATTATTGTAGCACTGTGGTTACTCTTCTAACCTTTCTTGCCTTTTGCATTGTCTCACAGAGCCATTGTAACAAACATATCCCCTTGAGATTATTTAGTCTCCTATTTTTTAAAACCTCAGAAAGTTAACAAATAACTATTAACTAGATACTGCTGTTTTCATCATTTATATTAGGACAATTCTGAGGGTTAACTGATTCAGGGATGTCAAACATCCAATGATTAAAGCATGGATCACCTGATTGTTTTCAGCAAAAACAAAACTGGAAGGAAAATAAATTCTGACATATAATGAAAACACGTTGTTTCATGAACTCTTATAATGTCTCATTGGATTATCAAATAGACAAGACCTAGCAGTGATAAAATAAAAGGGAAAATAGATGAACTATAGTAGCGTTTTGTGGTAGATGAGGCACAGAAGATGTTGTTGAAAGAAAAGCCTTGGCAGTTCACAGAGACAGATGCTTGAGTGAATTCTGCAGGTGGTTTATGTTAGTTCCTGGTGAGTTTATTGGCAGATCTTTCTGTTGACTCTTTTAGTTCAATTCGGGCTGGAGGTGACACTGTGTCTCTGCTGGCAATATAAATACAATGGCCTTGCCAGTATTTTACCTGTTTAATATTTTATCAGCTCACAGTATTATTTACACACACACACACATATATATATATATATATATATATATATATATATATATATATATAAATACACACATATATAATTCAATATAGAAATTTTTTTAATTCACATTTTTAGAAATTTGTTTTCATTGATGAAAGTTCTTTGATTGAAATTAGGATTTTGGGGCGGAGTGATAGCCCAGTGGGTAGGGCGTTTGCCTTGCTCGTGGCCGGCTTGTGCCTGCCTGGGTTCGATCCCCAGCATCCCATATGGTCCCCCGAGCACAGCCAGGAGTAATTCCTGAGTGCAGAGCCAGGAGAAACCCTGAGCATTGCAAAAAAAAGCAGGAAAAAAAAGAAATTAGGATTCTACCTTCAAAATGTAAGAGTAAGAACTCTTCAATGCATATTCTTGCGTGACTAAATTTAAAAAAAACTCATGTATTTGTATTGCAAACCATAATGCCCAACAGGAGATAGAAAGAGGGATAAAGAAGGAAAGTGCCTGCAATAGAGACAGGGTGGGGTGGGGTGGCAGTAGGATAAAGGGGCACGTTGGTGCTGGAAATGTGCACTGGGGAAGGATGGGTGTTGATCATTGTGTGACAGAAATCTGATCATGAACAGTCTTCTATCTGTATAGCAGGGTAATCCAATAAATAAATAAATAAATAAATAAACAGATAAATAAATAATGAATACATAAATGAAAACACACATCTAAATAAGAAACAAAATGTATGTTATTTCAGACCCAAGTCATCCAAACTAGCATTTGCTGAGTTACGGAGTGTCTATGTTTTGGGCTAATTTTTTATCAATTACAGTTTTTAGTACTCACAATAATGCAATGTCACATGGATATAATTATCCTCCATTTGTCCCATAAAGAAAAGAGACTATGAAGTAACTAAATATTTTGACCAGGATGCCCAAGCTATAACTGAGTGGAATTTCTACTTAGTCCTCTGTCTTTAGAAACCATGATCTGATCAAGACATGTTCTCTGGGTTTATCATCTCCACTCTCTGCAGGTGCCTCATTGCACAGGTTATTTCATATAGCAGTCAAGAACAAAAGTAGCAAAATCTTTGCTGGATGGAAAAAGAATTATAACTCAAGGTTGTTATTTTCTGTTCTCTGCTTTTCACCAGTCTGAGAATAGGAGACCTGAGTTTTTATTTTAATTAGTAACATTGAAATGCATAAAATAGAATCTGTGGCAGCAGCTGTGTATTCTACTTTGACTTGAAAACTACATTCATTGATATCTTTTTAGTCTTTGGAAAGAAATCTATTGTCCATTACAACAGCTACTGCTCTGAACTCTTTTATAATTGTCCATACAAGAGTCTGTTCTGTCTTCTTTGGGAAAATAACAATGGCATGCTGTACTTCACAGGTGCAAAAATGAAATGATTTGCTCCATCATTTAGTCTGCTTAATTTACAGCTTTTTATGTTTAATTATGTCTATTGTTCATAGATTGGATATTGAAGATCCAACAAAGATGATATTTTGAATCTGCTTTGTAGTGTCATTGAGTAGGTCTTAAACTGCAGGATACTTAAATCTTTTCTCCAATTGCGACAGTTTGGATATCCTCAGGGGTTCGAACTGTCTTCAATTATGCCAGCTGTCTGAATATGGAATGTAAAACCAATATTACAGTGGGGGAATTAAATATTATTTGGCCCAATTTTACCTTTATAGTTGAAAATGAATAGCATGTGCCCATGTACACAGTGAAAGTAGACAGATGAAGTCGTGCGCAAATGTGCTGTGGGGACAGTTTTCCTTTCAAAGCATTTTTGATTTGGAGAGAACACCCGCCTGCTACTAATTACTTGGGTAACCTTGGATATGTTTCTTTACCTCTCTGCTTTTTTTTAATTACAAATTTAAGAAAATATAGTTTTAGAGGGGTGGCATGGTTCTCCAAAACAATGCTCAGGGACACAGGGACTACTTTTTGTTATATTCAGCAAACTGGGTAAGATAGTTTAATGCTCAGTTCAAAGCAATGCCACTCAGCACAGCAGTGTTGAAGAGTCCCGTGGTCTATCAGAATAACACCTTGTGTTACTCAGTGGAACCTACGGAGCCAATGATTGATCTTAGGCCGGATACCATCATAGTGAAACTTAGAAAAGGTAATTTCCATTTTAAGGATTACTGGATCTTGTTGAATTATGCTAATGTCAATTTATAAGAGAAGAGTTACCTAGCATTTGTGAGACACATGTTAAGCTCTGAGAACAAGTATGAAAGACAGCCTGTCCCCTCATATTTATACCGAGAACAGTCCATACTTGAGATGTGAAACCAGCTTTGTCTCGAGCATCATCCTAGACCTACTTACATATTTAAACCTTTCACATGGATTATTTATGGATATGTGAATTCTAATCTATATCAAAGCAAAGATCAATGTAGGGAAAAAGTGAAGGAGGGTAGGGGAAACAAAAATATAAATGTAATGATAAAATGTGATTATGTGTTTGTCTACCATTATCTAAAGTGTGATGGTTCTTATGAATTGTATGTTTTTATATCAAGCAATATGCTGACCCAAGGTAATACATTAATGATAAATGAAACTTGGGATGCATTTTAATTTTTTCTCTTATGAGATTTTTTTTCATGGTGGGAAGTAGATGGGAGAGATAGTGGTGTCCTTGGCTTTTGTCTCTGCCATGGAAGAGAGTTGTGAAGGAATATATTTGTGTTTAAGAAAAGGGAACTTGGAAGTGGCAGTAAATGTGTAGTAGGTTCACTGTTCAATTCTTGGAATTTGGAAACTGGGAAACATTCAAAGCTATACAGAAATTTACTGTGAGTGCTGAAGGGCTCTGGTAGCAGTTTCATATTTTACTTTCATGATTTAAGAAAATCAATCATGAACTTTCATAGAGAATATCTAAGTTCCTTGCTTTATTTTGGGGAATATATATATATACACATATACATGTATGTACATGTATATACATATATGTATATACATATATATCTTATGCAGCAGATTATTTTAGAGTACTCTTTGAGAGTAAAGCTAGGGGTTGATTTTTAATCTCTATTATCTGTTAATTTTCTAGAGTGAAACAGTGAGAGATTAGTTAAAAAAAGTGAGGTTCTAAAGGTGGTTTCTCCCCAAACAAGATTTGAACTTGTTATGTTTCAGTATTATTATAAGTGGAAAATCTGTATGTACAATTAGGTTTCTTGACCTCCATGGTACTTCATTGTCTGTACTGTTATACTAATATATAAACTCCAGTATAGAACCAGGGGTTTAAACCTGAGAATTGTAAAGGAGGTGTACTCAGAATTATGTTATAAGCTTATTTTTCTTTCTTTTTCTTTTTTTTAAAGGAGTTGATTGACTCTATATTTGTACCATTAATATTAAAGTAGGTGCTATGTGATTATAATACTCAAACAATTGACTCAGCTACTGCCCACCCTGTGCCAGGATAATTCTGTAATAATAGTACAGCGGGTAGGGCATTTACTTTTCACACAGCCTACCTGGATTTCATTCCCAGCACCCCTTTTGCTCCCCGAGCTCACCAGGATTGATTCCTGGGCACAGAACCAGGAGTAACCCCTGAGCACTACCAAGCATGGCTAAGCAAAACAAAATTGCAAAAGACAAAACAAAATTTTAAAAAGTATAAATCTTCCTTAGTTTTCTTTCCTGAAAAATTAATATAAAAGTGGCTCATGCTTCCCAAGGTGGTATAATTAAAGAATACATAAAATACTTACAAGAATATAGGTCACATTACGGGACCTGTAGTTCTATTTATTTATTTATTTATTTATTTATTCACTCATTTATTTATTCAGTCATTTATTTATTTATTTATTTATTTATTTATATATTTTGCTTTTTTGGGTCACACCGGAAATGCTCAGGGGTTACTCCTGGCTCTGCACTCAGAAATGACTCCTGGCGGTGCTCAGGGGACCACATGGGATGCCGGGGGATCTAACCCTGGCTGTCACAGGCCGGCCGTGTACTGGATTATCGCTCTGCCCTGGGACCTTTTTTTTTTTTTTTTTTTTTTTTGGAGGTTCTGTCTTTTTTATTATACCACCGTGAGACATACAATTACAAAGGTGTTCATAAATGGTTCTTGGTAATACAGTATTCCAGCACCCATCCCTCCACCAGTGCCCCATTTCCACCCACAATGTACCCCACCCGTCCCGCCCACCCCCCAGGCTGCCTCAATAGCAGGTACCCCTGTTTTCTCTCTTTTTCTCTCTCTCTCTCTCTGTTTGCATCTCTTTCTCACTTCTTTTACACATTGTAGCTAGCCCTGCAGATATTTAGAGTTTATCACTTAAGTCTCTTTGTGTATATTCAATGGTGAGTTTTAGTCTGCCATTACTATTTCCCACACTTAGTAAAACACTGGTATCTATTTATATCCTATTAATGAATGCAGTAATTCTATATCTGTCCTTTTCCTTCTGACTAATTTCACTCAGCATGATAGTCTCCATGTCCATCCATTTGCAGGTAAATTTCATAATTTCATCTTTTCTGACAGCTGCATAGTATTCCATAGTGTAGATGAACCACAGTTTCTTTATCCAGTCCTCTGTTCTTGGGCATTTAGGTTGTTTCCAGATTCTAGCTATAGTGAATAGCGCAGAGATGAATAAAGAAGTACAGATACTGTTTCTGTACAGACATGGGGCAGAGCTGCTACTGGCTCTCACTGTGCCCAGCCACTTATGAGGTGCCGGAAGTATGGCAGGTTCTAGCCCTGGCCCGCCACCTCAGCAGAGCCTCACAACAAGTCAGATGACCCCCCCACTCCATGAGGACCTCCATTTTCCACATCCGGACTTCCCCCTCGTCAGAACTTCACCCAGCAGACCAGCCTATCACAGCCCGGCTCGCGCCCGGCCGAAAGCAGCCGCACGGTTCATCAATAAATGCTGGATTTTGAGATGACTACAAGAGTATGCTAACCGCACGGCAGAGCCTGGGAAGCTACCGTGTCGTATTTGATATGCCAGATACCAGTAACAATTATAGACCTCATTCCCATGACCTGATGGAATGGTTTGAGGCTCTTTTATGTTTCTGGAGCAAGCAGGTACCCTTGGGCTGTACTTGTATGAGACAGGTCATATGGAGACGTTACTGGTGCTCACTCAAGCAAATCGACGATGAACAGGAAGACAGTGATACAGTGATACAGTGATAGTGTTTCTGCTATGTGTTTTTCGGTCTCTCGGGCATATTCCCAGGAGTGCTATTGCTGGATCAAATGGGAGCTCAATATCTAGTTTTTCGGAGGAATGCCCCTATTGTTTTCCAAAAAGGGGCTTGACCAGTCGGCACTCCCACCAACAGTAGATGAGAGTCCCATTTTCCCACATCTATGCCAGCACCAGTTGTTCTTGCTGTTTTGGATGTGTGCCAGTCTCTGTGGTGTGTGATGCCTTTTGGCCATTCAATTTCTTCTTTTTTTGGAAGCTTCTGTTCATTTCTTCTCCCCATTTTTGATGGGGTTGGCTGTTTTTTTCTTGTGAAGTGCTATCAGTGCCTGATATATCCTGGATATTAACCCCATGTCAGATGGGTATTGGGTGAATATTCTTTCCCACTCTGTGGATTGTCTTTGTATCTTGGTCACCGTTTCTTTTTGAGGTACATAAACTTTTCAATTTTATATAATCCCATTTTTTTATCTTTGCTTACATTTGATAAGCTTATTTTTCTTTTTTTCTTTATTTCCATGTATTTTCTTTATTTTTTTAAATTTTATTTTATTATTTCCCCCAATTTTATTACACCATTTTAGACATACTGCTGCCGTATTAAAGGGAAAGACCCTGAAGGAACGGTTTGAGGCTCTTCATATTCCTGAATCAACCAGATTGCATTGGGGTACGTTGGCACGTGATAGGGTCCAATGAAAATGTTACTGGTGCCGCGCCGAGCATATCGATGAATCACAGGATTCAAGTGATCAAGTGATTTTAGACATACAATTGAAAGATGCTCATGTAGAGTTTTGGTTCTACAGTGTTCCAACACCCATCCCTCCACCCAAACCCATCTCCCATCACCAATGTCCCCACCTCCCTTCCCCTCCCACACCTCAACTACTTGGCGGGTTATGTATGTCATTTCTCTCCTCTTTATCTCTCCCTCCCTCCAAACTTTCCTGCACATCGTGGAATGCAATGCATTAAAAGACATCACTGTTTCACTAGCCGCGCGACCTGGGCTCGAACTGGTTTTGCTCTGTTAATCTGGTTGTGAGGCAGTTTCCCAGCGTCCGGACAGCGAAAAATGGTGGCTAGTGTGGTGGGCGAGTCTCCATCCTGCTGCTTCCAGGACCCCCCAGAGGTGGTGGGCCCACTCCCAAAACCCATCTGCCCTCCTGGGGGCCCCATAGTCAGCTAGGCCGGGGCGACCCAAGTTCCAGCTTCCCCAGCTGCTTGTGAGGCTCTTCATGCTATGGCTGGTGGCCCAAGGGCAGCTCCTGGGCGGGGCCACCAGGCTCCGACAAAATGGAGGGGGAGGATGGCCGACCCGACTCCATCTGACGAATTCCCAGAGATTCCCGGCTTTTGGGAGCCGCCTACCTGGGCTTGAACTGGTTTTGCTCTGTTAATCTTGTCGTGAGGAAGTTTCCCAGCATCCGTGACAAGCTTATTTTTCAAAGCACTGCAGTAGCTACTAATGAAGCAGCTTCTCCTACCACCTGTGACTTGCTTTCACTCTTTCACTGGTTTTTAGAGATAATCAATAGGAAATATTTCTCAAAACACTAATTCTGAAATTCAAACTATTGAATTCTGATAAATTCTGGCAGTTCTGTGCTGTAGCATGCTTTTAAACTTCTATTTGCAATCGTACCAGACATGTTGCATGAACAATTATTTAACCTTCAGTTAACCCTGTGACTGTTTCATCATCAATTCAACCACCAAGATCAGTTTTCTGCTAGGAATATGAGGGAAGTATTAAGTATTTTCAAATAACTTGTTTTCTGAAAACAGATAATTGAATTATCATATTGAGGCACAGGGTATAATCTGGCACCCACCGAAGGATGTATCATATTATAAATATGTATTCTAGGGGCTGCAGCAATAACGCAGAAGATGGGGTGTTTTCCTTGCACGTGGCTGACCCAGGTTTGATCCCACGCATCCCAGATGGTCCCCTTGAGCACCACCGGGTAATTCCTGAGCAAAGATCCAGGAGTAATCCCTGATCATTGCCAAGTGTGACACCTCCCAAATGTATTCTAATAGACGTGAACAAAATACTATTGATATAATTTGACAGAGTTTTGTATTGTTCTTTGTCTATTAGAAATGCTTACTTTTCTAAAATTTTACCAAAATCAGTGATTCATCAAATTCAACTCATAAATATTTAAATTAAATTATTTGACTTATAAATATATAAATATACTTATAAATATATAAGTATATAAATGAGAGTATAGCTCCCGCATAGCAGAGTCTGGAAAGCTGTCTGATGCATGTTCGATATGCCAAAGCCAGGACAGAAATGTTTATTTTCCTGAAGCCCAGAAGAGCCCTTTTATATGACAGCAGTAAGAAAGACCAACAAGCAGTGCATGATAAAATTTCATAGCCATCCTAGGCTGCCAAAACGAAGGACTAAAATGACTGTCTGTACTTTCAATGCACGTCCGCTGGCATCGAAGCATATACTGAGGTTCTGATGGTGCAAGCGCAAAAGATCAAGTACGACATCATTGGTCTGACTGAGACGAGGAGGCATCAATCGCATCACGCTGTATTTGACACCGGAGAAGAATTGTTCTTTGGAACATGCAACGAAAAGAGGCGTCGGTGGCGTTGGTGTCCTTGTCAACACGAACATGGCCGTCAACATTAATTCATTTGAATGCCTAACAAACCAGATAGGATGATTACACTTGAAGAGATGTGGCCTACTGCCAGCAATTTCTATCTTCATTGTCTATGCACCAACATCCACATACAAAGAAGATGAAATTAAGAAATTCTACATGGAACTGGAGGAGTTCTATACAAAAGATCACAGCTTCTACAAGATCATAGTCAGTGATTTTAATGCCAAGGTAGGACCGAGAAGAACGGCTAGAGAACTCCACATTGGGACCCATGGCCTAGAATGGAACAAACAGGGTGAGAGGCTATCTGAGTTCATCATGTCCACCAAGACCATTCATGGGAACTCACAGTTCGGAAGGCTGAAGTGAAACGTTGGAGATGGGAATCTCCTGGTGGACAGTTCCACAATGAAATTGACCACATCAACTTCAATCGATGGTTTTGTCTGACAGATGTTGCTGTCGTCCCCAAATTCCAAACAGGATCAGATCACCTTCTCCTTCATGCAAAATTCTACTTCCCACAACAGGGAGAAAAGGCTGCAAAGTTTAAGAAGAGAACTCCCAGAATGACCTCCAACTGGGAACTCTTTGGCAGCATTGCAGCAACATGGGAAGATACCACCATTGACGACATCGATGAAAAATACAACAGACTGGTTCAGTACCACCATGATTGTTGGAAGAATGCCAAGAGAGAAAGACACAAAAGGACGCCTGTCTTTAGAAACTCTCGAGATCATTTGCCAACGTGGCAAGGCACAAGCCTCAGGAGACCAAATTCTAACGCCCAAGCTTGCTAAACGGTGCAGAAAAGCGATAAAAGAAGACCTCAAAGACAGAAGAGCAGAAATACTGTAAGATGCAGCAGAATCTGGGAAAGCATTTGCACTGCCCGCCTGTCCTTCGCCAACTATAAGACCAAGATGACTGCCCTCTGACTCCCTGATGGAACTATCACATCTTCCAGAATGGTATTGGAGAAGATTATCCATGACTTCTACTCAGATCCCTTTGATAACCACGTCCACCTGCCCACATACCAAATTCCACAGGATGGATATGTCATTCCCAACGTTCTCCCTTCTGAAATCCAACATGCCATCTTGTCGGTAAAGAAGGGAACAGCACCAGGCCCAGAAAAAGTCAGACCTGAACACCTGAAGAATCTGCCATAGGTACTCATCAATACACTAGCTCGGCTTTTCACATGCTACCTGTCCTAATGCAAAGTGCCCTCCCAATGGAAAACCAGCAAAACAGTTCTACTGTTCAAGAAAGGAGACATTCACGACATTGGCAACTATCGCCCCATCTGCCTGTTGTCTGTCATCTACAAGCTGTTTACACGAGTCATCCTGAACAGGATTGGCAGAACACTAGATAAAGGACAACCATGCAAGCAAGCTGACTTCTGGAAAGGATTAAACACAATCGACCGTATCCACATGGTAACCAAGCTCATTGAGGTTTGTAGGGAGTACAGGATGCCACTCTGTCTCACGTTCATTGATTTAAAGAAAGCCTTTGATTCCATAGAGACTGAAGCAGTCACCTAGAGAAACAGGGTGTTCCTAACCCAATACATCAAGATCCTTCGTGAGCTGTATTACGGATTCACCACCAGGATCTCACCATTCTACAAAGAAGTGATCATCAATGTCAAAAGAGTGGTTCGACAGGGTGATACCATTTCTCCAAAACTCTTAGCGCCACCCTCGAGAACATCATGCAACAATTAAAATGGGAAGGAATGGGAGTGAAGATAGATGGTCGGCAACTACACCACCTCCGCTTCACTGATGACATCATTCTAATAACACCAAACATTAGCCAAGCGACACAAATGCTGGCTGACTTCGACCGAAAATGTGGAAAGATAGGTCTACAGCTGAATCTAAAGAAAACTATGTTTATGAAAAATGAACTACTTCCTGAGGCCCCATTCACTCTCAATGGAACAAACATCTTTGAATGCAGCAGTTATGTGTACCTAGGTCGAGAAGTGATCATGCTGAATGACCTGAGTTGCACAGGAGGAAGAGAGCGGCATGGAATGCCTTCAAAGGCATTGAAGAAATAGCTAAAAGGACAAAGAACCTCCGGCTCCAGGCACATCTCTTTGACTCTACAGTTCTCCCTGCATTAGCATAGGCCTCAGAGACCTGGGCTTTATGAAAGCAGGATGAGAATGCTATTCGGCTCTCCCAGAGTGGAATTGAAAGAACTATGCTTGGAATATCACGCCTCACTCAAGTGAGTGAAGGAATGGAGTTCTGAGCTCTGTTGCTGTTCTAGAATCAGATACACTGTCTCGTTTGCCAAGGCATCGAAAATCAGATGGGCTGGACACATAATGCGATATGGAGACAACCGCTGGACTGAGCCGTTACTGACTGGATCCTATGGGATGTGAAAAGATCACGTGGCAGCCCACCTACAAGATGGTCAGATTTCCTTGTCAAGACCCTGAAGGAACGGTTTGAGGCTCTTCATATTCCTGAATCAACCAGATGCCATTTGGCTACATTGGCACGTTATAGCGTCCAATGGAAATGCTACTGGCACCCACTCAAGCAAATCAAATAATAACAGGATTCAAGTGTTCAAGTGATTTTACTTAACAGAATTTATATTTTAATTCCTGAAGTTATTGTACTTAAAAGATTTTATATTCTGGAATTGTGTTACCAAGGAAGAATTATTTTTGAGACCTTGCTATAAGCTTAGCATTTGCAAAAGTTTTTAGTATAAGCTGAAGAAAAATGAACAAATTAGTAAAGTTGCCTTATGTGAAAATATCACCATCAGAATTTGGGTATGGAATGATAGGAAAATGACAAGAGTGTTGTTAACCATAAGGGTTTGTAGTTAGTAGTCAAAGCAAGACCAAGGTTCCCTTACCCAAATGATTAGATTGTATTTGTGTTGGAAGGAAAAGGGCACATATATTTGAAGATTAAATTAAAACTTTCATGTTCTTCAGGATAATCATTTTTTAAAAGTAGTGACGAGACTCTAAAAGTCAAAATAATGCGAATAAAAGAACAGAAAGGGACAGAATGTGCCCTTCATGCTGAATGCATAATATGCTAATCACATTCTTTTTCCATTCAAATATTAATTTTTGGCTTCTTTTCACATTAAGTAGGGCATGATATTTGACTTAATGTTTCTTTGCAGCAACTCCTTTCACTTCTGTGCTTGAGATTCAAAATGAAAGTTCTGATATTCTTCAAAGTTTGTGACATTTTCATACAGTAACTGAACTCTGAAGAGTTGTACAATGTTCTAAACAGATTTTAGTCCTCAGCAGCACTTCTGTTGTAATTACAGATAGGATCTTAGGGAAGGTTAGTGGATCCTGTCTCCTCATGATAAGCATAATGCTAGTTCTCTTAAGTTTTAGAGAACATCTGGCTCAGTAATTCTTGATGCCTCGTTTTAATGATAGTTTTCTACGTTATACATTATTATATGTATAGGTATTTTAGCGTACCTTTTGCTCTCAAAATGATTTGGAACTCAAAATTTATTAACAAAGGTTTAAAATTTTCATCCCTAGTTATATATTATATCTTTATCTTGGTTACATTCTTTTCTTTTTAAAATACATTTATACACTATATTTATTTAATTCAAAATTTTAAAAAATATGCCAAGCTTTTAAATACTGAATCATTTCAGTGAATATTCCTTTCACAAATTATATTTCCAGGAATATAAAAACAAACTTTATTAATTATTTATTATTTCAACAACAGTATTTGATGTAATTTTTTCTTTTTTTGGGGAAGGAGGACTGGCTAGTAGTATTCAGGATTATCTGCTGGTTTTGTGCTCAGGAATCAATCCTGGTGGTCCCTGGAGGGTCGTAAGTGGTTCCAGGGTTTGAATCAGGATTGGCCACCTGCAAAGCACATATCTTACCTGTCTACTATCTTTCAGTCCTGAAAAAACACTGCTAATGAATCGAGAATTTGAAAAGAAATCTTTTCAATTGCTCAACACATATCTTAATTATTGTCAGAACATTGTGTATTTATGTGTTAAAAATTGCGAAAATAAATTTGTTGGTAATGAAGAGAATAAGCTCTGTCAAGTTACCCATGTTTTATTTGATATGCCAAAAACCAGTAACAATTATGGACCTCATTCCCATGACCTGAAGGATTAGTTTGAGGCTATTCCTGTCCCTGGAGCAAGAAGATGCCCTTGGGCTACACTTGCTGGATACAGGAGTTATGGAGATGATACTGGTTCCTGCTTGAGCAAATCTATGAACAATGGGAAGACAGTGATACAGGGAATAAAGAGAATAGTTGGATAACAGGCTTAGCTAGCTTGGGAGCTTTGCTGTTTTACCCACTCACATCTTAATCTACGTACATGTTCTTAAGCCAAGGTTCTTTCTAATGAGATCTCTCTTCTATGTAAACACTGATAGAGGGTGTGGCAGTTACAGAAGTCACCTTGACTCTGAATAACTTCTGACTTATTATACATCTACTAAGACTTCTATGTTATCTAGATTGAGCAGAACTCCTCTTTATATCCACTGCACCCAACATGGGACAGTTTGAATTTACCAGGAGATTACCACCCTGGCTATGTTGGACTAGCTTTAAGATTATAGGAGGATCATACTAATTTGCCCTCAAGCAGATGAGCATGACCCTTTCAGTATACAGAGAACAAGATACTCAGAATCACCCTGGTGCAGATAATAAATAAGAAGGACCTTGTGGTTACCATCTAGATTACATGAAGCCCATGAAATTAAGATGTATTATTTTATACCAGCTCTCTTTCTCTCTCCAGTGTCTTACATAAGTGATAATCTCAGAAGAAGGGATTAGTCCTTGGCTTACTCCTTTGTTTATACCTATAATAGGGTGTGGCATCACTCTTCTACTATCTAGAAGCTGTTTAGGGTTCTTTGTTGACAGGACCCTCCCTGTCAACAGTTAGGATTACATTGATGTATATAGGGGACTGACTTGAGGTACTTGCCCCCTTTTGGTAGAGTTTTCTGGTAGGATCCTCTTTGGTGGGAGACCCCAGCTCTCTTGTATGGTCTGAGTTGTGACTAGAGCTAGAGTTAGAGCAGAGATGAGATGAGATGGAAAGTCAAGAAACAATCCAGAAGATCAACGAAACCAAAAGCTGGTTCTTTGAAAAAATAAACAAGATTGACAAACCACTTGCAAGACTTGTAAGAAAAGGAAAAGAGAGAAGCCAAATAAATAGAATCAGAAGTGAAAACGGGACATCACAACAGAGACCACAGAAATTCAAAAGATCATCAGAGATTACTATGAGAGCCTGTACGCCACGAAACAAGAGAACCTAGAAGAAATGGACACATTCCTGAATTCCTATAGCCTCCCAAGTCTGCAACAAGAAGATTTGGAATACCTCAACAAACCTATCTCCATCAAGGAAATAGAATCGGTAATCAAAAAGTCTCCCCAAACACAAAAGCCCAGGTCCAGATGGATTCACCAGTGAATTCTACAAAACCTTTTTTTTTTTCTTTTTTGGGTCACACCCGCGATGCTCAGGGGTTTCTCCTGGCTCTGCACTCAGGAATTACTCCTGGCGGTGCTCGGGGGGACCATATGGGATGCCGGGGATCAAACCCGGCCGGCATGGGCCTGCCTCGTGCAAGGCAAACGCCCTACCCGCTGGGCTATCGCTTGCCCCTGAATTCTACAAAACCTTTAAAGAGGACCTACTTCCAATTCTTTTCAAGCTTTTCTGGCAAATTGAAGAAACAGAAACACTCTCAAATGGCATTTACGAGGTACATATCACCCTGATACCCAAAGCAGACAGAGATGTCAAAAAAGGAAAACTACAGACCAATTTCCCTGATGAATATATTTTAATTTTGTTTCAAAATAATCTCCTATAACTTTATATGATCTATTGGTAGTATTTTAAAAATTTGTTTCAAAAAATTAGCAATGCTATGTATTTATTATTAAAATATTTTAAGGAAGATACAAATCAAAAGAACATGGGTAAATGATAGAAAGGCATCACTAATAAACAATTTTCAGTTATTGCCAACCCAGCTTATTCTGTGTCAGGCACTTACTAAATTGTTTATATGCAGCAGGTTATTTTTGCTTCAAAACAAACCTGTGATATTGGTGCTGTCATCTTCTTTGAATGAAAGAGGTAACAAATGTATACAGGTTAAGCATCTTGCTAAGATAATTTAGCTAATAAGTGGTATACTGTGTATTTAAGCAGAACTGTTAAATGCCAAATCATAAGCTCTCAACCACTGTATTATGTTGTAGGACTCTTTCATAGTGACATTTGAAGAAGATAAATGAGATGATGCATTTTTAGTACTTTACCAAGGACCATTGTAAAAGTGTATCTTTAGATTTTGGAAAAATGTCTTCGAATTTTAAAATTATTTTTACTTTATGTGATTATTTCAGTTTTATAGTGCTGTATTCTATATGTTTTACACATAATTTTTTAGAGAAGCTATTTTAAGTGCTTGGAAACTTAGCTTTGGTATTAATGCATTCTGATATAGAAAATGTCTATATATTATATGTAATAAGTACTGTTGATTAATACTCTTAATTGACTATTGTATCAATTAAGTACTATTAATTAACTACAATATATGTGATAAGTGCAATTACAAAGTACTATTAAACTATTAATAACCAAAGTTAGCTTTGGTGTTAATGCATTCTGATATAGTGAATATGTATATATTTACTATATATACTATATGTAATATGCATGTATGTTAAATAAGTGCTATTAATTTTTTGTTTTGCATCTGGTCTTGTGCTAGACTTATTCATGGTGGTCTCAGGGGACAAAGTGTGATGCCTACTTTAATCTATATACTTGAATCTATATAAGTATACACCCTATTAGTTATACTGCTATACTGCCCCTATCCAGAAATTTCTTGACTTATATTTCAGAGAATTCAAGTACCATGAAAGTAAAGGATACTAATTATAATTCAGAGTTAAATTTTTTCTAGTTTATGTACTAAAGATAAGTTTTAAAAATTCTATTATAACCCTTATTATAAAATCAGTTCATAGTTTATGTTAACCCCCCAACATATAACAGAAGTATGACATTGGCAAAACTATTTAATATAGCAGAGATGATAAGGTCTATACATTTGTACTGTATTATTAGCCTTATAAATGTTTAATTTCAGTTCAATGGAGTATATTTTGTTTTTTGTTCTAAATTGTATGGAAACTCAGTCATCCTTAATTCACTCTCCCATTTAAAAAAATCCTGTTTCTAATCCTCACAACCTTGGAAAGTAGCAGAATAATCAGCAGCATTGATAGAAGTCCCTTAGTAAAAAAAAAAAAAAAGTCTTCTTTTCTCTGTCCTTTACAATAGAAAATTTTTTACTGTGATGCTTCTTGTCCCTTTACCTTCATATCTCAGATGAAGAAAAGCTTTTCACCTTTAACCACCTGTGCATGTGATATCGCTCCCTCTTCATCTCTCTATGCTAAAGCAAGTGCACCAATCATTTGGTTTCTTAAATACCTACTTGAAAACTTACTCAATATTTCCTTATCTGAAAAATCACGCTTCCCCATCAAGTTAGTTTTTCTCTCATCTCTCAACTGCCCTTTAGTGGCAAATTGTAGATAAAATGATCTGTAGTTTTTCTATTTAATTACCACCCACTCCCTCCTTAATCCTTTTATTATCTGGCTTCTCTCCACAGCACTTCAGGGAAATCATTTTTCTAAAGGTCATCTCTTCACTATAAAATAGCCAGATTCAGCTTCCTATCCTCTGTGCTTCTACTTAACACTCAGAAGACTGTGCCGTTATCATCTGCCTATGTGTTTCGCACTCAATAAGCAATCTTTAGATGCAGTTATTTGCTGGACTTTAGAGCCCCGCCTCTCCAGGGCCTACCTGGAGCATTCATTTAAATTGGGAGATGATAGAAAATTGATTCAGAGAGATGCGTGTTCCATTCAAATTATTTGCCAAGTAAGACACTATGGGGCAAAGCGTGGGGAAATTTCACAGTGGAAGTGGTATTTAAAGAATTAGTGGGTGTGGATCTTAGGCAGATTAAATAATAGGACAAGGCAACACAGAGCTGGAAACACACAGAGAATGTTTTGGAAATTGTGAATGTAGTTCAAGCTTTTGACACCTAAAATGGTGTGGAGGTGGGGTGGATGTAATGGTAGGAAGTTCAAAGCAGTTCAAACTTTTCTTTATTAACTCTGCTTCTCCATTCTAATTCTTATTTTCGTTGGATGGCTCTTACTGTTTTAGACTATTCTTGAAAAACTGCTCTTCTTGTCAGATGATGCAATCTACAAACTGACTCAGGTGATATTTCATTTCAAACATTATGTATACAGTTTACTAATATTTATAAATATTTGTTCTTGATCTCCTGAATTATAAATTTGAATTTTCATGTTTTTGAAAATCACCGTATATAACATGTAGTCAGAATTAAGCATTATTAATATTATAATGACTCATTTTATTAGCTATATTTATTCACTAATTATGATCTTCCTTTTGATAACTCAGAAAATTACTTTTTTATTCTCTTATTTATATCTCCTGACACCAATATTCTGAATTCTACCAATTTCACTGAGTTTTATTTTCCATTTCCTTGAGAATTCACTCAATATTTAATATTCCCACAGCTTTGTATAACTTCCTGTTTAAAAAAAAATCACCTTTTTTTAAACCCAGTGTCATAGATCTCTTCTTCCTACCTTCCTTCATAACTTCCTTCATAAATTCAAATGCCACTTGCTATTTAATATTTAGTTAGCATCATTTAGAAAATTAATAATATACATTTTCCTATTTTTTAAAGATTATTTTAAAATTATATTTTATATTACTTAACACTATACTTATTTGTTTTATCTATTTGGTTAAAAGAATAATACATCACAGTTGAGCTACTTGAACTTTGTAATGTAAGCTAAAATTCAAGTGTCATAATGTCTCAATTTATATATCATATGTATATGTGATTCACTTGACTATAAGTAAGTCAAGGATAGGGACTTCTCTGTATTAACAGTCTAATACTACTAAAATGCTAGACACATAGTATTTTTTAAATATGTATCATATAATACATCTTTCTTACCTGATTTATAATTTAATAACATTGGGAGACCACTTCTTTACAAGCAATACATATTAATTTTTTATTTGAATTTTCTTCTCTCTTTTCACGCACAAGCACTCTAATTTACCTAGAGTCTCCAAACTCATAACTTCTCTTTATGATCACACTTATTTCATAATTTGTGTTTATCTTTTTCTGTTTGCATCACAAACCACTTTACTGGACTAATAAATCACTAGTGTTAGTGATTTTATTTTGCTTTTTTTTGTTCACACCCAGCAATGCTCAGGGGTTTCTCCTGGCTCTGCACTCAGGGATTACTCCTGGCGGTGCTTGGGGGACCATATGGGATGCTGGGGATAAAATCCAGACCGGCATGGACCGGCCACGTGCAAGGCAAATGCCCTACCCACTGGGCTATCGTTCCAGCCCCAGTTTTAGTGATTATTTTGGTGCATGTATATATGTGTACTTGCATACATGCAGCACAAACCCTGTTTCTATTTGTAATAACACTAATGGTCATTTAACTTTCATCATGTGCTCCTGAATTTATTATTCCTCTTTGATGTAGATATAAAACACAATTGGAATTATTTCCAGCAACACACATGTTCCTTCATGTTTGCTATCTAAAAATATGACGAAGCTATTATGAATTCTTTCTGGAAATAGAGTGTGGAAGTGACCTTAGTTCTTTCAAGGCCTGCACATTTAAAATCTGTCTCCTGAGTCTTTTTATTCCTTCCATTGTTATCAGGGAAGTCTTCTGTTAGAAGAGTTCCTAAATTGTTACTTCTGATGATAAATTGTTGGACCTGTAGCTGAAATAGAGTGAGCCCCAGAGGTTTTATTTTAAGCTAGAAAGAATTGAAGTTTATTATGCAGCTCAAGTAGCATACTCTGATTAATACATGAGCTTTACAAGTAATCATGAAGGAGTGTCCTGTATTAAGTTTGGAAATAGTCGCAGAAGTTATCATGAAGGAGTGTCCTATATTAAGTTTGGAAATAGTCGCAGAAGTTATCATGTGTTCTCAAATACTCTACTAATCAGAGTATTTGATGTCTATTTAAGACCTGTAATTTTAGGGGCTGGAGAGATAGTACAGTAAGGAAGGTCCTTACTAAGCATTTGACTGACCTGAGTTAAATTGCCAGTGTACATATAGCCCCCAAGATTTCCAGGAGTGACCCCTGAGTGCAAAGTCAAGAGTAAGTCCTGTGCACCATGATGTGTAGTCCCAAGTCAAACAAGCAAAAAAAAAGACTTGTTACTTTATAGTTATAGTGCTTACTATATTTCTCTGAATTTTCAAGTTTGTGGATAGTATGTCTTACTCCCACTCTATGTTGAAAATGGGATTTTCCAATATTATATATTTGTTTTATCTTCATTGTGCATTTTATATTCAAACTATTCCCACTTACAATGTGTGTTGTAATTTGAAGAATTAAATTTTATAAATTAGCCAATTTAATGCATTGTTAGTACTTCAAATTATAGTTCAAATAATATTTAGACTTATGGGGTCACTCAGAGTTACATTTCATTACAGCAATTATTTTCATTTTCAAAGCAACAAACGCTGCTGGTCCAATAAAAAAAGACCAAAGGTATCAATGCAATGCTAACATTCCCATGGCAATATTTATTCATCTTATCACTTTACAGTTTAGTTTCATTATTATTATAATTATTATAATGATAATAATTATTATTGTTATTTCATTTTTTATGTTTTCCTTTTGGGGTCACACCTGGCAATGATAAGGGTTACTCCTGTCTCTGCAATTGGCATTATTCTGACAGTGACCATATGGTTTGTCAGGAATCGAACCTGGGTCAGCTTCATGTAAGGCAAACGTCCTACCCACTCTATTACCACTCTGGCCCTCATTATTATTTGGAAGCACAGTGTTTATAATGAGACACTGGATATTGAAACAAGAAAAGGAAAGCAGCTATATAAAGTATCACACCTGAATATGTTGATTAATGATAAATAATTTAGAAGACATTTAAATATTAAAACTTATTCAAGCTCGTGCAAATCGATGAATAATGGGATTCAAGTGAAGCATCTCTAAATTCTGTAAAATAACTTGATGCCCTTTATAGTAGTAAAATTATCTCTTTCTTCAAAGTAAAGGTAAAATTATTAAGACTTCAAAAAAAGAAGAAATGGCACCACAAAATGTTATTATTGGTAAAGTAAATTTGGGTCTCCCAAAGAGGAATCAAAAGAGCTATGCTTGGAATATCATGCCCCTACTCAGAGGGAGAAGGAATCCGGAGTTCCGACCTCCGTCACTGGTTCAGAGTCAGGGACGCTGTCTCATTTGCCAAAGAATTGAAAATCAGATAGGCAGGACATGTAATTCGATTTGGAGACAACCACTGAACTAGAGCCATTACCAACTGGATCCCACGGGACATCAAAAGATCACTTGGGGAGCCTGCACGATAGTCTAGCGGGTAGGGTATTTGCCTTGCAAGCGGCGCGGCCCATGCCTGCCGGGTTCGGTCCCTAGCATCCCATATGGCCCCCTGAGCACCGCCAGGAGTAATTCCTGAGTGCAGAGCCAGGAGAACCCCTGAGCATTGCCGGGTGTGACCCCCCCAATAAAAAAAGATCATGTGGCCGCCCACATACAAGATGGTCAGACTTCTTCATCAAGACCCTGAACAAACGGTTTGAGACTCTTAACATTCCTGAAAACAGCAGATGCCATTGGGCTACACTGGCACTCGATAAGGTCAAATGGAAACATTACTGGTGCCTGCTCGAGCAAACGATGAATAAAGGGATGTCAATTGATCAAGTGATCAAGTGATCAAAGTTAATTTTAACCAATGTTATTATTAGTGAAAAACACTGATAGAGGTACTTTATGAATTCAGGTCTGATAGTGAGGTCTTTAATCCATTTTGATCTGATTTTTTGTGCACCTTCCAGGACATTGAAACTAAAGACATCTTCAAAGATGAAACACCACTAACAAAGCAATTAGAAGAAAAGATAAACATATGGGACTACATGAAACTAAAAAGTTTCTTCACCTCAAAAGAAACAGTGACCAAGATACAAAGACAGTCCACAGAATGCGAAAGAATATTCACCCAATACCCATTCGATGACTCTCAGACATGGGGCAGAGCTGCTACTGACTCTCCCTGTGACCAGCTGCTCACGAGGCGCCTGGGAGGGATGGTGGGTTCTAGTCCTGGCCCACCATCCCAGCAGAGCCTCGCAACAAGCCAGACGACCCCCCCACTCCATGAGGGCCTCCATTTTCCACATCCGGACTTCTCTCTCGTCAGACCTCCACCCAGCAGACCAGCCTATCAGCGCCTGGCTTGCGGCTGCTTGCGGCCGCGCAGTTCATCAACAAATGCTGGACTTAGAGATGCCTACAAGAGTATGCTACCTGCACGGCAGAGCTTGGCAAGCTACCCGTGTTGTATTTGATATATATGCCAAATACCAGTAACAATTATAGACTCATTCCGAATGGATTGAGGCTCTTTATGTTCCTGGAGCGAGCAGATGCCTTGGGCTCTACTAGCATGAGACAGGACATATGGAGATGTTACTGGGGCCCGCTCGAGCAAATCGATGATGAACGGGAAGACAGTGATACAGTGACAGAGACAGTGATTATTAGTAGCTATGTTTAATAAGTTGAGACTTCTTGAGATGCAAATATGCTTCCTTATTTGCATAAAAATAATCTTACTTATTGTTACTAGTAAATATTATTAATGCTAATAGTTACAATGTGAATAATAACTATTTAATTATTATTAACAGTTCATTAGTTCTTTACTATAAAATAGTAAACTATTTTCAAAAAATATCAGATGCGGGCCAGAGCGATAGACCAGTGAGAGGGCGATTGCCTTGCATGCGGCTGGCCTATGCCGCCCAGGTTCGATCCCTGATATCCCATATGAGTCCCCGAGCACCGCCAGGAGTAATTCCCTTAGTGCAGAGCCAGGAGTAACCCCTGAGCGTTGCGGGGGTGTGACCCCAAAAAAGCAAAAAAAAAAAATCAGATGCTTATATTGGTTTGAAAAAGTTGTTGAGAAAATAACGTTAAATAATGTCTATGGTAAATAATACGATAGACATAAGTTTAATATTTATGTATAAAGAACATTATTATTTATTACATTGTACATTGTCAGAAAATTGCAAAATCTGGTCCTCAAAGCTACCATCTTGTCTTATAGTCATGAGAAAGGGTTTTGTAGAAAAGGGAGCACAGAACCATGTATTTGTGTGTGTCTGTGTGTGTGTGTGTGTGTGTGTGTCTTATGAAGGATGAGTCAGAGACTGGTGGGATAGGGCATCAGTAAACCCTCTGAGTTGGTTCCCAGATGCTACTCCATGAAACCTGCGAAACTAATCCAGGAGCTGCTGGGAATGGCGCTATTTGTCCTTCCCTTAGAGTTAGCATGGATAACAGTGCCTGCCCATAAGACAGGGAAGAGTCTTAACAATTGCTTTCCTTCATTGCTTAGAGGTCTTTGTGACCTTGTTGAGAGTATCAGGTGTCAGCCATGGGTCTTATGTTTGCAAAGTGTGTGCCTTAGACCTAGAAGCTGTCCTAAAGGCCTTAGGAGAATCATTTGGCTTCATATAAAACTAGTCTCAGGGCAAGAGGTGGTTTGATAGCATTGGACTTGGCCGTAGCCAAACAGGATTTGATTCCAAAACACCAAATGGTCCCCAGAGCTCCTGTAGGAGTTATCCCAAGTGCAGAGACAGGATAAGTCCTGAGCACCTGCAGGCCTGGCCCCAACAAAGCAAAATAAATATGGAAAACATAGTCCTTTTTAATAAATATAATATCTATGATCATGTTAAAAGTCAAACGACACATTCACCATGTAAGAGAATGCAAATTATGGCACCCATTCTATGTAATATTTTAATTAAATTGAAGACATTTAATAATTTAAAAATTTTTTATCTAGTAATTGGTTTCTGAATGATCAGGCAATCTTAAATGTTGTCAGGATTCCCCATGAGTTGTTGGCTGCACCAGCAGTTCTGAACCAGCACTCAGAGGTCATGTTCCTTTTATGACTCACTACGCACTTCCCCGCCTTTACCTTTGGGTTTTGACATCGTTTCTGCTTGAATTTTACTAAAGTTACAGTTATGGAATTGTTGAATCTATTGAGGTATGTGATGATATATAATTCAGATTGCTAAAATGATACGGCCAATGAAGTTTTCTGAAAAAAAATTAAACTAAATCTCAAAAAGTCCATTATATATATGAAATCCAGCATTCATCAATAAATGCTGGATTTAGAGATGACTACAAGAGTATGCTACCCGCACGGCAGAGCCTGGCCAGCTACCCGTGTCGTATTTGATATGCCAGATACCAGTAACAAGCATAGACCTCATTCCCATGACCTGATGGGACCTGAATAGTTTGAGGCTCTTTATGTTCCTGGAGCAAGCAGGTGCCCTTGGGCTCTACTAGCATGAGACAGGACATATAGAGATGTTACTGGTGCCCGCTCGAGCAAATCGATGATGAACAGGAAGACAGTGATACAGTGATACATTGTACATAAACTGTTATTGGCTTATGTGATAAAAAGAACAGAGAGAGCAGCTCAGAAAGAACAGACAGAGAACTGAAAGGATATTTGTCGGGAACGCCGCCGGGGTCCCCGACAGTGTCAGGACAGAGGTTGTCTTCTACCTCCGAGGACGCCGGGAGAAGAGATAAAACTCACGAGTCCGGTGCAGTTCCAAAGAAGGCTTTTAATAGTACAAAAGCTCTTCCACAGCACTCCAATATAATGAACAAACTTTAGCTCTGGTCTGAACTTAGACCATACAAAAGAGCCTAAGTCTCCCACCAAAGAGAGAGAGGATCTCACCCAAGCTGAGTCCTACCCAGAAGAGGAGCAAAAGGCCAAAGAGCAAAAGGCCAAAAGCCAAAAGCCAAAAGCAAAAAGGAGCAGGAGCCAAAAGCTGAAGGCTGAGGAACCAAAAAGCAAAAGGTGAAGGGGCCTCAAGTCAGCCCCCTTATATACACCAAAGTAATCCAACCGGGAGGGCATGTCAACAAAGAACTCTAAACAGAGTGTAGTGCCACACCCTATTGCAGGTATAAACAAAGGTTATGCCAAGGACTAAGGAGATTATCTCTTATGTAAAACACTGGAGAGAGAGAGGGCTGATATAAAGTAATACATCTTAATTTCATGAGCTTCATGTAATCTAGATGGTACCCACAAGGTCCTTCTTATTATTATCTGCACCAGGGTGATTCTGAGTATCTTGTTCTCGTGTACTGAAAGGGTCATACTCGCCTGCTTGAAGCAAACCAGTATGATCCTTCTTATAGTTTTCCTATAGTCTCAGTGTAGCCAGGGTGGTAGTCTCCTGGTAAATTCCTAACTGTCCCGCTGGGTGCAGTGGGTATAAAGAGGAGCTGTGCTCAATCTAGAAAACATAGAAGTCTTAGTAGATGTATAAGTCAGAAGTTATTCAATCAAGGTGACTTCTGTAAATGTCACACCCTCTAGCAGTGTTTACATAGAAGAGAAGTCTCATTAGAATGAACCTTGACTTAAGTAGATTAAGCTGGGAGTGGGCAAAAACAACAAAACTCCCAGAATAGCTAAACCTGTCCTCCAACAGATATTGTTTTTAAACAATTTTAATTTTAAGTTTGAGGTTTTGCGAAAAGTAGGAAGATCTCTAAACAATTGTGAGCTGTGTATTTGTGATCATCAAATCTATAGTGATGTTCCAGGAAGCTTATTGGTATCTCAACATGTCTTAGAAAGTGTAAAATATTTGTGATGGTCTTAAATGAATTGCTGTCCATTTTTGAGTGTGTTTGTATGTTTATATATGTATGCATATATCCATATATATATGTATATATGTGTGTTGTGTGTATAGTGCGTATACACATATCAGAACTTCTTTTTTCATTCAACTTTAGTTGGGCATTTAGATCGTTTCCATGTTCTGGCTATTATATAAAGCATTATGTGCATGTATCATTTCCAATCAATGCTACTGTGTATGATGCATAGATCCCAGCAAGCGGAATTGCTCTTTCGTATTGAAGTTCGTTCTTATTTTGAAAGGAATTATTATGATGGTTAATCAGACATTATCACAGTGAATGAAGTTTCCATTTTACCACATACTCACTGCCACTAGCTAGTTCCAGTTTTTAATATATGTCATTCCCACTGAAGTGAGATGATATCTAATTTTAATTTTATATTTCCCTAATAATAAGTGATGAATGCCTTTGTGTATGTGTAAAAGACTAAATCTTGCAGTTTCCTGCTGTTTGATGGAAATCGGAGGTGTTGTGCTAAGCAAATAATTCAAAGGGAGAAAGACAGATACTGAATGGTTTCACTCATCTTTGGAGTATATACATAAAACAAAAGAACATTCAATATTCAATGATTGAAAGCCCTGTCCTAAGTTTATAGAACCCAGGTTAATCAGTGGAGGATCTGTAGCAGATTATAATAGATGGTCCTGGATATTTTGGTGGAGATGGTATTTAAAAAATTTGACATCAATGCCATTAATGTATACACTATTTTAATCATATTGCCTAACTATAATGAAAATACGAATTAAGACAATAAAATAAAGAAACTGTCAGCAAAAGAAATCCATAAAAAATGAGTAACACCTTAGAAAACTACTCAGTGGCTAGTATTTTATTTTATTTAGTTACATTTTTAATTTAAATTTATATATTTAAGTTATTAAGTTATTTGAGTATAGTTTTGTTTATTTAGTACAATTTAATAAATTTTAATTTTAATAAAATTTAGAAAGGGTAGGAAGTAAGGATGGTTATATCAGATGGTATAAACAAATATTCAGATCAGTTTACTCTTTCCTCAATAATTAAAATTTTACTTTGAAAATTATGGAGAGGCATTAAATTCTATAAAACAAGAAAACATCACAATAAAATGAGTGTTTTCAAAATTCACTTAATCATCAGTAAGAGGGACATAAAAATAACAGTAAGATAGTTTTACCTTTCCCCAGATTTACTTGGTCTACATAGCACATTTTATTTAAAAAATGTTGCTTATTGCATTTTTAAGTAAATTAAAATATTATACCTCCCAATTGCACTCAAGGCTAATACTGGCCTTTGCTATGGATTGTTTCAACATCCTCTGGAGACAGGAGCAGGCATTTTATGTGACATTGATTCCGTCAGAACAATTTAGAAGCCAGTTGTCAGTGAGGCAAATAATAGTGAACACATGAGTAGTAAAGCAGTGAAGAGAATGCTCTGTGTGTATATATAAACATATGTTTTCATATATAAGATACATCTATTTTTATATCTTATTATATATACTCACATATAAGAATATATAAATATAATAATATATATACTTCACACACATCAAGTCTGTACAACTGCCATTCATGGCACCAATGACTACAACATGCAAAGACAAATTAAAGGAAAGGGAAAGGGAATAAAACATTAAGCATGAAACACCAAGAAAAGGGTGAGCCTTCTCAGTACAGCAAAGCTTCAAGAGAAACTAAAAGTAATGATATAAGATTCCAGGTGGGGAAGATTTTTGTCAAAGCCTAACTATAAAATGAATTTTAACGGCAAGCATGAACTCTCACTCTTGGAGGGTGCTCAGCGCTCACCCTGAGATATGTAATGCCTATCTTTTACTTTATGGCACATTATTTTTCTTGGAGATTCACCTGCATCTTGAACCTCACATATATTCCCTCCTTTTCACCCTGTAGAAAAAACTTATGTTCACATTTGAAGTTATTCCCATCCTTAATACTATAAATAAAGCTATTTTACCTCACTAATAAAATTAAGTATTAAGGTTAGAGTGCTTATGACATTTGGTAGTTTTGAGGAGAAAACTATGTAGTTAGTGAAACTCCTCTAGAAGATAGAGGCATAGCGTGTGGATTTCAGGCTCCATAGGAAGCCCGTGAAAGCACTCCCAATAGCAATGCCGGCTGCTTACACAAGAAAGATGAGACCTAGAAAATAGCTAGTGTCTCTAGCAGCTTGATGTTTGATAGTGATTGAAGATGATTTTGGTAAAAAGGGGAAAAGAAATTAAATATGGAATTAGCTGAGTTTATTGTTAAAAAAATTTAACCATGAAAGGAATAAGAAAAAAATATTGAGGTGTGGCACTTATAAAGACTAAATTGTGAACTATACGTCTGTATTTACATGCATTTTATGCATAGTTTTTTTTGTGTTAAGATTGATTTACATGATTATATACATCTAAGAGGTGTATATATGTCACACCTCTTCAAGTTTTGTTGCTACACATAATCATCACCAAGGTACCAAGAGCCCTCCATCTTCATTACTAAAATGCTACAGTTTAGGCACTTATTTGTTTCAGTTAACTGCTTTTGAACTATATCTAGGGATTGACCTCACCTTTTAATTAATGAATATCATCCTTCTTGAAAAGGCTTAAAAAGAAACAGCGTATGCTTTTTGTTTTTATTTTAATAAAATAAAATAAAGTATATGTGTTAAGAGCAGGGAAAATTCTATTATCTGTTTCCTTAAAAGAGTTTAAGAAATTGCAAATAATTGAAATTATTTGATTTTCCATAGTTACCTAAATATATTTAAGGAAGCTTTTATGCTCATTTTTATTTGATTCAAAATACCGTATTCTTCTTTATGATATTTCTGTCATAATGAAAAGAACATCACATAGTTAAAATACTTAGCAGCTGTTTCATTTGGGGGAACTTTTTTTCTCTGAGTCTGTTTTCTCATCTGTTAAATGAAAGTATCCATGTATTTTTGTGTCGGTTTAATGATTAGATGAAATATACAAAAAAAATGACAAGTTGAGTGTCATATACTCAGTAAATATTTCCATATCGTTTGTAAGGCAGTGCTTTTTATAAAATACTGATAATTTCAAATTCATTTATTTGAATTCATATATTAGTTTGTTGTCTTTGTTCTTCTATTCTTTATTCTTAATAATAAAGAGTTTTAAAATAAACTAGTAGATGCTATAAGAGGACAATGATGCCTTGTTAGTTGCTAGAGTTATAATGTGCAAATTCTCCAAGGACATGATCAATGGGGCTGCTGTTCCAACAAAATTTCTAAGATTTTTTTTAGTTTTTTTTTTTTTTTTATTTTTTAGTCTTTTCCTCTTTATTTTAAAGTCTGCATCTTAATTTATATACACATATAAGTTATTTAATGTGATGAATATGGTATATATGTATATAATTGTTTTAAAGACTGTAAACTTGACAAGTAAGAATTTGGGGATGAAGATAAGATAGTGTGCCAACAGCCAGGCGCATTTGTTTAATTGTACTTTTGAATCCAATCATTATATTAAAATATCAGTAACAGGTCATTGTTGACTTTTAAAAACTTAAACACATGCACTGAGAAGAGAAAATATAATTTAAGTATGACCAACAAACCCGCACGGCAGAGCCTGGCAAGCTACCCGTGTCGTATTTGATATGCCAAATACCAATAACAATTATAGACCTCATCCCCCATGACCTGATGGAATGGTTTGAGGCTCTTTATGTTCCTGGAACAAGCAGGTGCCCTTGGGCTCTACTTGCATGAGACGGGACATATGGAGATGTTACTGGTGCCTGCTCGAGCAAATCGATGATGAACAGGAAGACAGTGATACAGTGATACAGTGAGGTCTCTGTTATTTTAATTAGTCATATATACAATAAAAATAGTAATTTCCTAATTAAATATACTCAAATGGCAGTGATACAAGGTGCTTAATTTTCACACACCTAAACTAAATTCAACCCTCACCGCCACATATGGTCTCTAAAGTATTGCCAGGAGTGATCCTAAGCCAAAGGCAAGAGTAAGCCCTAGCACAGTTTTTGTGGGGTGTAAAAAAGACATAATGTAATAAATTCCAAAAATAAAGTTTTATTTTGGGTTGGAGAGAAAGTAAGTCAGTAAAACCCTTGCCAGAAAAAGAGAAAGAAGGAAGAAGAGGAGGAGGAAGAGAACATGGAAGAAGAGGTGGAGGGTGAGAGGAGGAAGTAATTTTGTGCCAGTAAATAACAATTATCTATTACTCTATTTTAGGAATTCAGCTTATTCAATTACTGTGTCACAAATTAAACATATATAGTTTCTCTTGCCTTAGAGCAAGACTATTTCTGTAACTTTTTAATATATCTAATATTAGTTATACTAAAATTTTAAATTTTAGCTGATGACAATGACTGTTGGATTAAACTTCAAATATACTGAGACAGTACCCACTTTCTGTGAGAATAATGCATCCTATTTGGAATTGCAGCTAACACTTTGTAAATGTTTCTAGGTACTTTATGATGTAACACAAACTAGATAAAATTGCTTGTTTTCATGCAAAAAAGATACTACCACTATACTATATGCTTCATTTTCCCTTGCCTATTGTACCATTTGCATTAGACTTAATATTTTTAACATTGAAGTGTTTAATAAGAAATTATGACCTTAGTGTTTTATTACCATAGTATTTATTAATTTGAAGAAACTTGAAATGAATATTTACTGAAAAGTGAAAACATAAAGCCACAGAGCTCTACAAAATTTTTACAAAATCAATCTGGAAAATAAATTTATTTGTAAAATAAATTTTTTTAATATTTAATTCTTACAAAATTAAAGCCAAACAGCAATTTTACTAAGGAAATCATCCATACTGTCTTCAGCCTAAAAGCCAGTTTCATTAACTTTGGCATAACTACAAGACCATTCATACTATCCTCTTGGATAATTTTCTCAATTTAAAATGATTACTTTTTCTATCAATGAGACTAAATAGCACAATGAAGAATAACATTTTATTGTACAATCCTGTGTGTATGTTTGTATGTGTCTCTTTGGCAGACTAAAGAAAATGAACTGTAGATTTTAATTGCAAATTCATTTGCATTGCTGTGAAACCATGCGAATTTCCTAAATGAGATTTTTTTTAGAATTTTATGAAGCTTAAAAGCAGTAGATGTTCTTAATAAAACTTATTGTTTTGCTTTTTAATGAATATTTCAATACCTAATTTTTGATGCTTAAAACTAGTACAGGGATTAATATGCTTATCTTGAGTACAAAGAGATGACTCCAAACCAATACTCATTAGCATTGAGAGTCTGCCTAGCACTGCCCAGCGTGATCCCTGAGACCATTGCCAGGATTACACCCTGGTCATTGGTGGAATAATTAAATACCCTCTTAAAAAACTAATTTTTTAGACTCATTGGGAATTATAAATAAATATACATATATCATAAAGTTATAAAGATAAAAACAAAGCTAAGCAGAATTCGAAGAGGCATATACAAAGGTTAGTTTTATCGGATTGTATTTTTTCAGTTAATGATAATAATAATAAAACTTATAAATGATTCTTTATTACATTATTATCCAAATTGAATTATACTTTAATGAAAAGTTATGTTACCATGACATGTATATGTATAAATCAATCTTTCTCATTAATTCACAGAATATAAATGATATAGCATTATGCGATCTTGCTTTATAGCTGAAATTTTTTCTTAAAGCATTTGTTGTTTATTGATAATATTTCTTTAAATTCACAATATTCTTTATTCTTTTTAATACTGCTAAGTGACTGTGATAAACCATTATTAAGTTGTTCATGATTGGGTTTCACTTCCACAGTCTTCAAACACCCGTCCCTCCACCAGTGCACATTTCCCAACACCAATATCCCCAGTTTCCCTCTACCCTCTCAACCGGACTCCTGACAGGCACTGTTCTCTCTCTCTCTCTCTCTCTCTCTCTCTCTCTCTCTCTCTCTCTCTCTTTCTCATTTTGTTCATTGGTTTAATTTCTACATATACATTATTACTTCTTATATTTGTAACCCAAATAGTAGCATAGTGAAATATTCGTACCCTTATGTATGTTGATATTTCTACTCAAAGAATGATCTATATTTATGTATAAACACAAAAGCACTAAACAGTCATATAAACAATATGGCTTAACCATATTGTTATGGTTTTATTTGATTGTTTAATCTTTTTGACCCAGGTTATAGGTAAGCAATGATTAGAAGATCCTGGAGCTACACCAGTGATTGTAAGCTCACAAGGTAGTTAGTTTAGCTGAGAGCCAGAGCATGGATGGTGCTCTGGCCCTGAAGTAACTGGGATACCTGTTCCACCCCTGCAGTTTCGTTTGCTCTAGGCCTGCACATGCAATGGTGGGACTAACATGATATGATCAGAATCAGCATGAATTGTGAATATGCCACTATGGCCATAAAAGCTGTACAGTTTACCATCCTCAGTTACTACTGGCAATGTTTGGTGAACTGTATCTTTCAGAAGGAGTAATTCTACAAAGATAAATAAATTCTTAGAAACTAAAGGTTAACCACTTAAGCCTGGATATACTTATTTTAAATACTATTGCTGGAAATCTTTTTGAGTTTCTTTATTACTTCCTTAGCCAAATACTGCATTGAGCTGGATGCAAACAGTTCTTATTGAATCAAAGTAATCCTTCTGAACGTTGTTTGTTCTGAAGCACTAAAGATTTAACCACAGAGTGATGTAGATTGAGTGAGTAAGGGAGCCAAATGGATGTGATTCCTGATATCTGCAAAAAAAAAGCTTCATTATGTTCTTTATCAGTCATTGAGTATAGTGTAACTTTTCAGAATACAGCCTTCAGAGACACAGAAGACTTCACTTTGAATCTAAGATAGTACTTCCGCAGAATCTATGACAGTACATCAGCAACTGTTTTGGTTTGGGACAGGTTATTTAACCTAGAACAAATACATGAGAACTTGGAGAATTTAGAGTAATTCTTTTAGCAATAAAAACATGAAAAATTTTCTCTGGGTTCATAAGGGTGGTCAGGATTGCCCTGAGCAATATAATGTGTAATGAAACACATTACAGCTTGCAATGCTCTGAATAGAATCATCTGGTGGACCTTCATGCCTAGAAACAATAGAGAAGTTTATTTAGAATTAAAAATATAGCTAAGGTGTAAGGACCCACTGTATCACTGTATCACTGTCTTCCCATTCATTGTCGATTTGCTCGAGCAGGCACCAGGAACATCTCCATATGACCTGTCTCATGCAAGTAGAGCCCAAGGGCACCTGCTTGCTCCAGGAACATGAAGAGCCTCAAACCATTCCATCAGGTCATGGGAATGAGGTCTATAATTGTTACTGGTATTTGGCATATCAAATACGACACGGGTAGCTTGCCAGGTTCTGCCGTGCAGGTAGCATACTCTTGTGGTTATCTTAAAATCAAGCATTTATTGATGAACCATGTGGCCTCGCAAGCCGGGCTGTGATAGGCTGGTCTTCTGGGTGAAGTTCTGACAAGGAGGAAGTCCAGATGTGGAAAATGGAGGCCCTCATGGAGGGTGGGGTCATCTGGCTTGTTGTGAGGTTCTGCTGGTGTGGCGGGTCAGGGCTAGAATCTGCCATCCCTCCCGGGCACCACATGAGTGGTTGGTCACAGGGAGAGCCAGTAGCAGCTCTGCCCCATGTCTGTGAGTCTGTAAGGACCCACCCTAGATATATATCTGGATAAATCAAACCACCCACTCACTGATGAATGTAGAGAGGAACTGTGTTGTGCATGTGCATACATATACACAATTGACACTTACTTGGTTATAAAATACAAGTGGAACTTGATGGCATTTTGCTAAGTGACATACTTGGTGTAATACTCTCAGAATACTTTTGTGCAGTCGCAAATGGTGCATGTCCTTCCTTTCTCATGGTTAAATACATTTTCTGTGTGAATGTGTGTGTCCTTCCATCCTTAGAGGTAGATATTTAGTAAGATTCAGTATCTTGTCTTTTTGTGAATAATGTTCCAATGAACACAATGGTCTGAATTTTGCTTTAGAATTCTGGTTTTATCTCTGTTTGATATATACTGAGAAGAAAAATTGCAGAATCATTTGATGGCTTTATTTTTAACTTTTGAACTTATGTGTCGCTTTCTATCATGGCTAACCCAATTTTTATTCCCATCAGTGCTGCACAGATTTTCATTTTCTCCACATCCTTGCCCATACTTGTTATCACTTGTCTTTCTGATATTAGCTCTGCTAACAGGTGTGAGGTTATTATTTATTGTCATTTTTATTTGCTGTTTTATAATAAAAAGTGATGTTTAACATATTTTCATGTAACTGTTGGCTGCTCATACATCTTTGGAAAAGTGTTTATTCAATTGCTCAGACGACTTTTAAATAACGTTTTTTAATTTTTTTTTTGCCATTGAGCAGGTAAGATTTCACAGATTTGAGTATTACCCCCTTGTCAGATATATAATTTACAATATCTTCCTTTCTGGAAGATTGTCTTTGTATTTTTTGTATGGTCCCTTTGTTTTGCATGTTTGTTTTAATTTGACATGATTCCAAGTGTTTATATTTGCCTTGCTAAACATTTGCCTATATGCTTATATTGTCACTTGTCACTTGTCTTCCCATTGTTCATCGATTTTTTGAGCAGGCACCAGTAACGTCCCATTCATTGAAATGAGGTCCACTACTGTTACTGTTTTTGACATAATGAATATACCACAGGTAGCTTGCAGGCTCTGCTGTGCCTCTGGGTTCATTCCAGGGGACCCAGTCATTTTCTATGTCAGACTATCAACCATCTAGGGCCCACAGGGCAGAGCCCTGGGTGTAGACAAGCCTGTCTCCTGTCTGTCATCTGCTGACGCAGCGGGGCACCGCAGCCGCATTTGCCACACCTCAAGGGGCAGGTGGCTGATGCTTATATTGTAACATATATTGCCATTTATGATATTTATTTATTCAGTTATTTAATTAATTAATTTATTTTTTGTCCTTTTAATCACCACACTTGGCGATGCTCAGGGGTTACTTCTGGCTCTGCACTCAGGAATTACTCTTATAGTGCTCAGAGGACCATATGGGTTGCAGGTCAGCCACATGCAAGGCAAATTCCTGTCCATTAGAGAGAGACAGGTCTCTCTACTTGTATCACTTGTATCACTTGTCTTCCCTTTTTTATTGATTTACTTGAGTAGGCACAAGTAACATCACCATAAGTACTGTCATGTTCTAGTGTAGCCCAAAGGCATCTGCTTGCTCCAGGAACATGAAGAGCCTCAACCCATTTGTTCAGTTCATGGGAATGAGGTCTATAATTGTTTCTGATTTTTGGCATATCAATACTACATGGGTATCTTGCCAGGCTCTGCCGTGTGGGTGGTATACTCTTGGTAGTAGACTCTAGTTCATTCAGTGACCACGCACAACTGGGAGATATTTGTTTTTCTCTTGGGTGGAGCTGATGAGTTGTAGAGTCCAAATGTAGTAAATGGCTGCCCTCATGGTGTGTAGGGTTCCTCTGGCTTCTTGGAGGCTCTACTGGGATAGCAGGCCAGGGCTAGAATTCACCTTTCCTCCCAGATGCCTCATAATCAGCCGAGTACAGGGAGAGCAGGTAGCAACTCTGCCCTCGTTATTCTGTATCTCTGGTTCAAGCACACCTGGGCTTGAAATAGGTTTCTCTGTAGGGTGGGACTCTGACAAGCAGGGCTTGAGATCAGCTTTTCTCTTGGGTGGAGCTCTGACAAGCTGTGTAAATATTTATGCATTGAAAATATTTATGAGGTAGAAATACACCAGTTTTTTTCCCCAGTAGTGTTACTTGTTTTATAGGATCTTATAATGAAATCCTTTATCTATTTTGAGTTGAATATTGTCATTATTAAGATTGGGGTTGACTTTTAATCTTTCATCCATGGTTCATCCAGTTTTATTACATTTAATGAGGATTCTGATCTTTCCCAAGTTTATATTTTAGCTCTATTATAAGTTAATTTAAAATTAATTCACATATAAAATTGTATATGTGTATGTGTGTGTGTATGAATTGATTTCTGTGTTCTAATTGTGTTCAATAGTTGTATATGTCTAATTGTTATTTTGGTTGTTATAGCTTTTTCATATATTTTGAAATGGTGAAATAGGAAGTGTGTTAATCCCAACTTCTTCTTTATTCCCATTTATTTGACTAGTGGGCACTTTTATGACAATACACAAATTTCAGTAATATTTCTTTCTCTAAAAAATTCTATTAGAATTATGATTCCAACACAACTAGTTTTAATGTTGCATTTATATTATAAACTTTATTTTATGTTACATGTTTTGGGGCCATCCATGGTAGTTATAAGGGCTTACTCCTGCTCTGAGCTAGAGATCACTTCTGGCTGACTTAGGGACCATTTGGGGTCCAGGGATCAAAGCCAGGGTGACTGTATGCAAAGCAAGCAGCCTTCCATCTATAGTGTAATGCCAGACCCAGTTAACTAAATATCACTTGATCACTTGATCACTTGAATCCCGCTATTCATCGATTTTCTCGAGCGGGTGCCAGTAACATTTCCATTGGACCATATTATGTAATTTCACATAGAAAATATTAATATTATATTTTTCTTTAATCAGGTATATTAACTTTATTAAGTATATCTCTGAAGCCCTATCAAAAACCTTAAAATTTGGCTTTATAAAAACTATCATGTTGTAGTTTTATAATCTTTACCTAGAAAGGCATATTTAAATTTTGAGGTTTTTCATCTAGTGACACTGTATCACTTAGTTTTAAATGGTTATCTGTAGTCTAGAATGCATTTTCTCTAATCAGCATTTCTATTTCATACTCTCACCTAAGATTAAACTTTTCTTTAAAATGAATCTTGGACTGAGAGCGATAGCTCCGCACGGAGGGCATTTTCCTTGCACGCAGTCAACCCAGGTTCTATCCCTGGCATCCCATATGGTCCCCCATGCAATGCCACATGTAATTCCTTAGTGTAGAGCCAGGAGTAACCCCTGAGCACGCCAGGTGTGACCCCCCAAAAAAAAACAAAGGAAAAAATAATAAAATGAATCTTAATACTCTGTTGGTAGGAATGTCAGCTCCTCAGCCTTTATGGAAAACAGTGCACAGAGGCATTCAAAAAGTAGGATAAGAAACCTGTGCACGCCTGGAAGTAGAATTACATGGGTGGCGGGTGCGGGGCGAAACACCGAAAATATAAAAAGTAGGATTAGACTTAGGTCAAATCATTCTTTTTTATTGACTGTAAGAGACTTACAGACATGGGGCAGAGCTGCTACTTGCTCTCCAGGTGCCCAGCCGCTCATGAGGCACCCGGGAGGAATGGCGCGTTCTAGCCCTGGCCCACCAGCCCATCAGGGCCTCACAACAAGCCAGACGACCCCCCCCCCAACTCCATGAGGGCCGCCATCTTCCACATCGGACTTCCCTCTTGTCAGAACTCCACACAGCAGCAGACGAGCCTATCACAGCACGGCTCGGCGCAGCCGCTTGCAGCTGCATGGTTCATCAATAAATGCTGTATTTAGAGGTGACTACAAGAGTATGCCACCCACACGGCAAGCCTGGCAAGCTGCCCGTGTCATATTTCATATGCCAAATACCAGTAACATTTATATTAGGTCATTCCCATGACCTGATATAATTGTCTGAGGCTCTTTATGTTCCTGAGCAAGCAGATGCCCTTGGGCTCTACTAGCATGAGACAGGACATATGGAGATATTACTGGTGCCTGCTCGAGCAAATAGATGATGAACAGGAAGATAGTGATAGTGATAGTGATTATACTTTGGTGGTAGGAAATGTGCACTTGTGAAGGGATGAATGTTAGAACATTTCATGACTGAAACTCAATTATGAGCTTTGTAACTATATAGCTCATCGTGATTAAGTTAAAAAAAATAAAGTAGGACTAGGCTTTTATGTGATCCATGAATTCCAATTCTTGGAATCTATTTCAAGAACACAAAATATTTGCTGAAAAAGCTACATACACACCTACATTTACTGCAGTGTTAAGTAAAATAGTCAAGATTTGGAAACAACCCAAATGTCCAATGACAGAAGAATGATAAAAATAGTTGTGGTATATACACAGTGTAATATTATACAGTTGGAAGAAAAGATAAAAATTTGCCTTTTGCTACAACTTAAATGGAACCGGAGAGACAAGTTGGATGAAATAAGTTTTAGGAAGTACATTTCACTCAGATGCGGTATATAAAGGAAACGACAGTGAAGGACTGAAAAGTATTCAAGGAGGTCTTGTCAAAGGTGGAAATTATCACAAACGTGTGGGAGTCAGAGTTTAGGAGAGACAGAAAATGGAACAGGGTGCTAATAATTGTCGAGGGTACTAATGCCAACCTAGAACTGAGCATGAAATAGAGGCAAAAGGATTCACATGACAACCTTTTAATGTATGTTCTGTAATCCATAGTCTGGAAGGGAAGGAAAAGAGAAAGAGAGAGAAAGGCAAAGAAATAAAGAACTTGCCATGGAGCAAGGCTGGGTTAGGGGGAGGGAACCGGGGATGTTGTTAGTGGGAGATGGGCACTGGTGGAGGGACGGGTGCTGAAACACTGTATGACCAAAACCCAAACATGAACTTTTTAATTGTAAAAAAAAGAAAAGAAAAGAAAGAAATCCTTGAACTTTGACTACAGAGCTGAATTTACCAAGTGCTGGGTCAGGGCAGGGGGACTTTGTGGTGAGAAGAGGAGGTATAGACTCATCCTCACTGATGTAAGGACAGTGGTCGTGAGTCTGTGGCAAATTGGTTGTGAAAGTGCAGTGTTTTTGTATGCCAAAGTATAAACACTCACACTGTTGTGATCATGTTACTGAAAGTACAATCAATAAAAAAGTAATTTAAAAGGATATGTCTGGCTTAATAGAAAAGTGCATGCCTTGCAGTATGAAACCCTGGATTTATTACCCAACACTGCTATAAGGTAGGTAAGTAGATAGATAGATAGATGATAGATAGATAGATAGATAGATAGATAGATAGATAGATAGATAGATAGATAGATAGATAGATAGATAGATAGATAGATAGATAGATAGATAGATAGATAGATAGATAGATAGATAGATAGAGATAGATAGTAGATAGATAGTAGATAGATACATAGACTGATAAATATAGATTTAGAGCTACTTATCTATGAAGGAATCTACTTGAAAAATAAGACAACAAAAGCCAAAACATTGTTCATTCCCATGTGTACTGTACTATTTGTCCATAGGAACTATTTTCATTTGAAAATTTTTCTGAAAATAACAACTAGTAAAAAAAAAGTCTTGCAGTTAAAAAAATTAGAAAATTTGACTCTAATTTCATTTATTTAATAGAAAAATTTATAATTAGCATTGATGTTTTGTTGAGCAGTCAAATTTCCACATACTCTACTACCATATCCTCTGCTACCACAGAGGGGATGGAAAAAAATCCTCGTCAGTCTTAGTTCCATGTTGTTTGGAGACCATCTAGTGCTGGGAATAGAATGCGGGTCTACAGCATTAAAGTGCACACTCAGTGCTTTGAGTTACCTCCTCTGATCTGACCTCTCATCTTTAGTAGTTCACTAGAAATTTTCATTGCTACTATCATCATGGGTACATTTATTATCATACAGTGAAAATGATTAGTCTTCTTCCTCTGATATTTTTCTAAGTAGTCACTTGTCTTCCCGTTGTTCATCATTTTGCTCGAGCGGCACCAGTAACATCTCCATATGTCCTTTCACATGCTAGTGTAACCCAAGGACATCTGCTAGCTCCAGAAACATGAAGAGCCACAAACCATTCCTTCAGATCATGGGAATGAGGTCTTTAATTGTTATTGGGTTTTGGCATATCAAATAGGACACGTGTAGCTGGCCAGGCTCTGCCGGTGTGGGTGGGATACTCTTGTAGTAGCCTCTCATCTCATACAAGTATTGATAAAATGGGAGAAGATCAGCTCTTCTTCTGGTGGAGCTCTGACAAGCTGTGGAGTCCAGATGTTGAAAATGACTGCCCTTATGGTGTGGGGGTTCCTCTGGCTTCTTGGGAGGCTCTGATGGAATGGAGGGCTAGGGCTAGAACTTTACCTACCCTTCTGGGTGCCTCATGATCAGCTGGGCACAGGAAGAGCCGGCAGTAGCTCTACCCTATGTCTCGAGTCTGTGTTTTCTAAGTATAAAATTAATAAATTCTCCACTATTTTTTCTCTTCTTTTCAATAGAAAATAGTTTCTTTTCTTGTATGAATGTACTTTACCCTGGTGTTTATTCATAGGAAATTGACACATTAATACAGACTTCTGTTAATATATTAAAGATAAAGGATATATAGATATATAGAAATAATTCTTTATACATTTACATATTTGGGAGATAGCTATAGAAATTAATTTTTATTGTTTTCCAATGATAGGCTACTAGTTTTGATTCTTGCTGCTCTTAAGATGTAACTCTACTTAAGCATCTGATATTTAAGATAATATTAGTTATATAGTACTTTCCCATGTAAATGAGAATTGCTATAAAAATAAGATAATTGAACTTAAAAATGTTTGACTACTGACTTATCTGGAGTTTTTGGGGTTTTGTTTGTTTTCAGTTTGGGGACACAGTTTTGCTCAGGGCTTACTCCTGGCTCTGTGCTCAGGGATTACTCATGGAGATGCTCAGGGGGTCATATATGGTACTAGAGATCAAACACAGGGCATCTGTTAGCCAGAAAGAGCCCTATATGGCTTACTGTCACTCTGGCTCCTTTCTTTTAAGTCTGCACATTCCTCTAAGGTGTTTTTTTTCTTTAATAATAAGAATCACAAGAATCACTTCAGGAAAAACGTTTCTGGTATGCAAGTGAAGTTGAATTTTATAAATATATAATGAACATGCCATATTTTCATATCTTTTAACATAAGCAGTTGTTTTAGAAACATAATGAGGGTTTCTAGCTTTCTTGAAATGTCTTTACAATGGTATTTAAGTACGAGAAGTTAGATTTTTAAAGGTATATTGGTAATATATAATTGATAGGTTTCCTTTGTTTTGTTGTTGCTGGGTTACAGCTGACTGCTTATGGATAACAAGACAAGTTTGGTCTGGCTAAATGTAAATTTACATGTCCTGACACAGGACACTTACTTAAAGGAAAATAATTGCATGTATTGAGCCATAAAGAAGTTTAAGTAAATAACATGTGTATTTTCATACGTCAGCAGCATGTTATAAAATCTATCTTTATGGGACTAGAGTGATAATCCAGTGGGTAGGGCATTTGCCTTGCATGTGGCCAACCCATGTTCATTTCCCAGGCATTCCATATTGTCTCCCCAAGCCCCGCCAGGAGTAATTCCTGAATGCAAAGCCAGGACTAACCCCTGAGCATTGCTGGGTATGACTCAAAAAGTGAAAAAAAATCTATCTCTATATGATCATAAACAACACAACTGTGTTACCTCTATGCTTTTTAAAATTTTTTGTTTGATTTTACTGGTGGTGTTGAGATTGAATGCAAGCCTCACATGTGCAAGGCAAGTGCTCTACCACTGAGCGACATCATTGTCCTCTACTCTATGCCTTTTCATGGTACCTCTGTGAACGTTTTGGGGAGAATAATTGTCGGGGAGCACCGCTGGGTTCCCCTGACAGTGTCAGGAAGCAAGTTCCCTTCTACCTCCGATGCTGGCTGGGAATGGATGAAGACTCAGGAATCCGAAGCAGTTTTAAAAGGGCTTTACTATCACAGGATCAAATATACAATCCAAGAGCAGGGAAAACCTCCGGACTCTGGGTTCCCAGCTAGGCCCCAGCCAGGTGTAGACCAAGTTGGCTGCTACCACATGTTGAGGTCCAACAGAGAATGGAGAGGACGGAGAAGCAAAACACCAAGGGAAGCCGAAATGGCAAAGGGGGGAAAAAAGAGAGAGAGCTTCTTTCTTCTTGCAGCTTATTTTATAGCTAGGAATCCCCCAAACTTGGGCTGGGCTATCTAGAGATGAAAACAGGAAAATAGCTTTATAGAAATGTAGCAACTTCAGGAGACCATCTTGTTTTTTACAAGGACCCAGAGTTAATTAAAAGCCTCCTAGCAGAGCTGGGAGAAGCTATAAGCTAAATGTAACTTCCCCTGGCAGGGGGGGTCAAATGCCCTCAGGTAATTTCTCCCAGCACCTCACCTAATGTCTTGAGCCAAGATCTGCCTGGAATTGCCTTTATAGGGTAGAGAAGGGGATTTCTGAGATGGCATGTCTCTGTACCAAAGACTAATACTAATGCCAGTTAAATATTTCTCCAAGCCTTCACAAGAGTCTCGTCTACTTTACGGTAGTTTTGTATTTTAGTTGCCTTTGAGTTATCAGGGAGCCATGCTTGCTTGCTTGGAGTCAAACAGCATTTCTCTCTGGTCTAATTACTTAGAGATCCAACGTGGCCAGGCAGATATGCTGGTAAGATCTAGCTAGTCCTACGATGATTGTGGTAGCATGCGAGAATATTTATACCAGCCAGTACAGAATACATGGTCAGATAAGACTGCCACATTCAGACTACCCCCCCTATCTATGAAGTGACCTGCAGTAGGCAATCCAGGGCCAATGCAGAAGCCTAGGCTTTTAGGTGTCCTGCAACAAATAATATCTACATTTATTCAAAGTAATTAATATACAATTTCATGCACACCATAATTTCTATGTTATAATAAATCTCAGAAAACGCATAATAACTTGATGAGTTTGAACCAAAATATTGGCCTTAAGCCATAAAGTAAAGCAAAGTATTTTATGTACACATTTCATAATATTGTAATTTTGTTATTTGGAGTACATTTAAATGAATATATTTATCGGAAATCAGACTGAAATAAAAGCAAAGATCAGTATAGCTCTAGCTTTATTTTTAGCTATAGCTTTAATGTAGCTCATCAGAATGCATGATTTATTGAACTTCTCTTAATATAAGTAAAAGTTGTTAATACACTATTAATTAGTGATCTCATTACACTATTTTCAGGAGAAATAAACTGCTGTGTTGTATAATTCCTTGCTTGATCCCTTACTCTAATAAAACAGTATTTGATGTTAGGGGATTCAGAGAAAAATCTGATAAACATATAAACGTTCCTGAATGTATGTGTGAGTGTGTGTGTGAAAGGTAGAGTTGAAACACATTAAAGGTTTGAATACTGATCCCAAACTTGTCTTTCTTCAGATAACAAACTGTCCATCAACCATGTGCTATGGATGACAACTTATGTCCCAACTCTTTTGTGTGTGTGCTTGTGTGGGTGGTACTAGGAATCAAACCCAGGTTCTCACACATGCAAGGTGAAGCACATGGGGGATCAGGAATAAAACTACCAGATTCCTGATACCCCAAACATAATTTTTTACTATAAGTACTCCCTAAAATTGTCTGTTATCTTAGGGAGTTCAAGTAAAGTTAACAATGCCTCATTAACAACGGACTACATTTATATCCAGTAGCTCATTTTACCATGGTCATCAGTGTGTGCATTTTATCATGACACAAGAGTTTCCTTTTACCTTTTCTTTGCTAATAGAAAAGTGTGCTTAATTTAGTAGAAGAAAGCTGAAGTACTTGTTAGAACTGAAATATGTCCTCTGTGTTTACTGAAGGCATCTTGGGACCCATTCTACAGCACTGAGTTAAATATGAACTCTGTCTATGCATTTTCTGTACTGTTGATTAAATGAGAAGTCTGACTAGTTGGCACTGAACTGACATTTAATTTTGTTTGAGTCTATTCTACTTTATTACAAAACATGACAAGCCAGAAAGCAACCAGCCTGGATTGGTGTGTAGACTGGTGCCAAAAGAGCTAATCAGAATCTAGCAAATAGGGCATTTGAACAGGAAATGGATGTTAAGTGTCTGGGTTGGACTGTTTCAGAAGCATGTGGATTTGCTTGGTAGTCTTAGAAGTAGCTGGAAAGAAATAGAACAGCTGTGGCCACACTGCTTTAGCAACCTAAATTGCACTCTTGGCTGTGACACCTTCTCCACATGAGAATTTCTATTTGGCTTTGTGTATTTTTTTCCTAAAGTGCCTAAGACATGTTTAATGAAGCTTATTTCGAGATTTAGGAATGAAAGTTTTGTTGATGTGCTGCATTCAAAGTCTTTTGATTTTATTGATATCTATTATGCATTAGACACCATATGGATTACATTTACTGAGATGTAAAATTTGAATAGTGGTTAAGAGCCATTCTAAAGCCAAATTGTATGTGTTTCATCATAGTTCTTCCATTTTCTAGTTTTTTTTTTGTGGCTATCCTTTTTGGACACGCTCAGTGGTTACTCCTGATTCTGCACTCAGGAGTTGCTCCTGGTGGTGTTTGGGGTATCATATGGGATACTTGGGATTGAGTTTGGTTTGGCAGAGTGCTAGGCAAACACTTTACTGCTGAACTATCACTCTCTCCCCCATTTTCTAGTGTTTGACTACAGACATCAAACTTTATTTGCTTCTTTATCCTCATCTGTGAAATAGAAATTTAATAAGTACTAGTTTGATGCCTAATGTTGAATGAAGTGGTTAAGTTTCCTGCATTTAAAAATAACTCCCATCCTCCTTGTTAAAATTTCATCACTTATCTTTTTATAGTATGTTTTAATCTAATTATTATGGCTTTAAAGTACTGTCAAAATCTGATGTTTCCTAAATGTGTTTGTCAGTTTCTGATTCTCTCCTTGGAATTTAGATTCTTGCATCCAATGTCTTACCTCATAACCAAAGTAAAATCTTGATTTTATCCCCCGCCAGCCTGTTTTTAGAATTCTTCCCTGATTTAGTCAGATAGCTCCTTTTTTCTCATGACACAGACCCACATGTGACTGTCACCTTTAACTTACATTTTTCCTCCTTATATTTCACGTGGAGCTTGACAGTCAAATATATTACTACAATTTTCAGATTATATTCAGTCTTACCACTTCTCATTATCTGCTTGAAATCTTTTCTTGCCATTTATTTCTCACCTTGATTCTTGCAGAAGCTTCCCACCCATACCTTGTATCTATTCTTGGCTTTGTTCAGTTTTTTCTAAATACAGAGTAGGTATTCTTTTAAAGTATAGAAAAATCTCATTTCTTCTCAGGAAAAAAACAAACAATAAAACCACATAAGATTGTAAACTTCTAAGGCTTCACTGTGTTTTACTCACATTGATTTTTTTTTTGTACTCTGTTCCACCCTCACCTCCCTAGGCTTCCATGGTCTTTTTCTTTCTTAGACGTGCCAGGCATATTTGTTATTTTCTTCCCTGCCTCACTCCACCTGAAGCCCCACTTCCACATATTTTTACACAAATGATACCTTCTCAGGTATAGGTTTCTGCTCATTCTATAAGAAGCAGTGTCATTATTAACACCTTCATTTACCTTTCCTGATTGATTTTTCTTAATGATTATGACATTTATAGTATAAGCATGAAAATTATAATATATTTTCTTACACTATAGATTTACTGAAGAATTGCTATTGTCCTCTAACTCTTGAGTTTAAGGGTTTTTGCTTTTTTATGTTCAGTATTATTCAGCAATTTGTAATAGAGCCTATAATAAATATTTATAAACATAATATAATGCATATAATAAATTTATGTCAAATAGTTAAATTAATTTTTCTGTGATAATTTATTAAACACTAAACATGCAGCTTGGAATAGGTCGTACTTTGGAAGAAAGGGGGTGCTTTAAGCTTTAAACAAAATCTACAAATTCTTTAAATCTAAGTGAAGAAATGTAAATACATGGGTTGGAGATATAGTACAGCCAATAGGGATGAACTTGTACTCAGCTTACAAGTGTTTGATCTCTGTCACCACATGTGGTCTCCTGAACACTGCCAATAGGGTCCCCCTCAATACAAATCAGAAATAACTGTTGAGCATCACTTGTATAGCCCCAAAACTGGAAAAAAAAGAAATGAAAACACAAATATCTCTTAACATGAGACAAAAATGGTGCTTTCCGCTGAAAAAGCAGAAGTAAAATAAGGAAAATAAGATGAACCTCTGTGAGAAATTAGTAACTAAGAGTGAATCCTGAAAATATGATAGAATTTCAACCAGGAAAAATGAGGAAAAAATTGAACAATTTGTATGCAGAAAAAACACATTAGCGTGTGTTTTTCACATGCACACATTTCCATTTGAGACTTATATGGAATATACACAAAAGGAATGGGAAGGGTAACTTATCAAGGACACTTTTCAACATAAAGTGCCTGTCAAATGGAAATCTGTTCACCTAATTTGAAGAGTTGAAAACATGTGACTTCTATATTATTCACACCCACCTCATGTCCCGCCCCTTTCTTGGAGGAACATACTAAATGGTGTTCAAGTCTTATTCCTGCCTCTGTGCTCACAGGACATATATGGTGGTGGGGATAAAAGCCAGGTCAGTCACAGATTCGAGGCAAACACATTATATCCTGTACACTCTCTCTCTTACCTTCACTCCTTTTTCTAATCTCTGCTTTATCCATAAGCAATAAATTCCAGGGTGAGTAAGGTCTGTGAAAAACTACTATTGAAAGTTGTCCTTTCACTTAATCAATAAAGCTCACTTAGAAAAATCAGTACAGCTCACCTAGACAAACCTAGCAACTTAAAATGTGAAATACAATGTTGAGACAATGGGAATATAACAGAAAAGTCAAGAGGCTGAAAGAGGCCTGGCCCCTAGGAATCATTATTAAACAGAAATCACTGATGTTTACAAGTAAAAAAAAAGCTCTTAGCAAATACTTAGTGGCAAATACTTAGTATATTAGAAGAAACAACTGCATCTGTAAGTTAATATACAAAATAAAAGGTAGTAAATATACAAAATAAAAGCTGATAGGAAAAGTGGTAAAAGAACTGAGACATGCACTACTTAACCACTTCAATAGAGGTGTATTAAAGTAAGAGCTATGAAAAATCTCCTGTTGCTTCTAAAACATTCTTTTGGAGGGTGCTATACCCAATAGTATTAAGGGCTTACTCCTGACTCTGTGCTCAAGGATCACTTACAGTAATTCTCAGGAGACCATCTGTCGTGTTCGGATTGGATCTGGATCTGGGTTGCAGGTTGCTCTCTGGCTCTCCTACTATCTTGAAGCTACAAGATAAGAGCTATCTATATTTTCAGTGATTTTAAATTTCTTATCTTTTGATTCCTGAGAGAAGTTTTTGCCTTATTGTCATTGTAGATAGTACATCAAAAATCCTAATATAATCAATTTACCTTCCAGTTTTCTGGACAATGATATATCAGATTAAATGGACTTGCTGGCTATTTTTCTAAATTCTGTACAATAATGAATATAAATTATTTGTGTTTTTCTCTATTGTTTGTGACTTTCATGCAAAATATAAATTATAATAAAGAAGTCATAGTCGTAAGTTGGCAGTTGAGGACAGAAAAAAAGATGTTTCTCTTTGTTGCATCTACACAATGGAATACTATGCAGCCATTAGGAAAAAAAATGAAGTTATGAAATTTGCATATAAATGGATGGATAAGGAGAGGATCATATTGAGTGAAAATAGCCAGACATAAAAAGACAGATATAGAATGACTACATTTATTTGTGTGACATACACACACATATATATCTATATATATGTAAGATATATATATCTTACATATATATATCTTATATATGCACAGTCACTTGCTGCCATGTGGTTCATCAATAAATGCTCGAGTTTTGATGTGACTTCAAGAGTATCCCACCTGCACGGCAGAGCCTGGCAAGCTACCCGTGCCGTATTTGACCTGCCAAATACCAGTAACAATTATAGACCTCATTCCCATGACCTGATGGAATGGTTTGAGGCTCTTTATGTTCCTAGAGCTAGCAGATGCCCTTGGGCTATCTTACATATGACAGGACATATTGAGATGTTACTGGTGCCCGCTCGAGTAAATCGATGATCTACGGGAAGTCAAGTGATCAAGTGATATATATATATATATATATGTATATAGATATAGATGGATATATATAGATAGATAGATAGATAGATAGATAGATAGATAGATAGATAGATAGATAGATAGATAGATAGATAGATAGATAGATAGATAGATAGATAGATAGATAGATAGATAGATAGATAGATAGATAGATAGACACATATACATTTTATGACACCAATATCCAAGGTCAGGCAAAACATGGATCAGGAGGTCTTGTCAAAAGTGGAAATTATCACAAAGATGTGGGAGTCAGAGGTTAGGTAAGACAGAGAAGGGAACAGTGTGCTAATAATTGTCAAAAAGTGCTAATATCAACCTAGAACTGAGCATTAAATACAGGCAAAAGATGCCCATGATAACCTCTAAGTGTATGTATTACAATCCACAATATGTAAGAGAAGGAAGAGAGAGAGACAGAGAGAGAGAGAAGAGATTAAGGACCTGCCATAGAGGCAAGCTAGGGGAGGTGTGGGGGAATCGGGGACATTGGTGTTGGGAAATGGGCATTGGTGGAGGGATGGGTGCTGGAACACTGTGTGACCGAAACCCAAACATGAACGTCTTTGTAATTGTATATCTCTCGGTGGTATAATAAGATATTTTTAAAATATGTATTTCTAAGTACCTCTGTTATAATCCAAGAACTAAAAAGTAAACAAATAAAAACAAAAAATCTTGTTTAGTTAAAACGTATACAACTGGCCTTTTTCACTACATTCCTTTCATTACTTGTGGTGCTTTTGTTTGAAGTTGTACATCTCATCCATGAAAGATGCTACCATTCTGTAAAGATGAGAATTTAATTGCTCTCATCAAACATGCTGCCTAATAAATTGCTTACTCTGGCAGAGAAAATTAGAAGTAGCTTTAGTATGAGCAAAAGTCTTTTTAATGTGACAGATTTTATATGGTGCTGATGTATATAACTCGATTTCTTTATATCATATGCCATCTGTCATTGGGGATTTTCATGTTGACTAGTTAATTCTATTTTATTTATAAATACAATGATGGATCTTGTGTTGTATGTGTGCACTATAATCCAGATTCTAAAAGAAAAATTATTTGGTATTTTGACAGAATTTGTATAAGGAATTCGTATGTTTCATGAATATTTGAATATATTCATTTGTAATACTTATATTTAGTTTCCTGGACCTTGTGATGCAAAACCCATCACTTCAAAGTAGAATCAAAATAAATCAATTTTCTTCATTTAAGTTGTTTTATTATCTATGCAAGCATGATTCAAATTACTCTCTGCTTTAGTAGATACTTCTCCCCCTCTAATAGAATTTTTATAAAGGAAACCCAAGCTTCTCACATTTTCGAAGAAAAATTTCCTGCTTTACTGTAATGTCATAGAACTTTTTTCTAGCACACTAATACGTTCAGTTCTTTTTTTATCTACATTAAGATATACTTTCTTAACATCAGGAAAGAGCTAGTCTAATGCAAAATACTCTAAGAAATATATAGAAAATTGTTTGAGAAACAAAAATCTAGAAAATAAAGAGAAATATAGGAGGGGCTATATTTTAGAAGTTGCTATCAGAAAAAAAGTCACAACCAACAGAAACACCCAAGGTTATAGGAATTACTCAGGTTATGTAAAGTGGTATTTTATAAATCTCTATAGTTACTGAAAATTGTTATTAATTATAAATATTTGCATATTTTGTCAGACCTTACAAATATTATGTAATTGTGCTTTAAGTTACTTGTGAAATTCCAGTAGATGACGATTTTATTACATGAAAGAGAATTGGCCGTGAGTAAACCAGCATTTCTTATTATACAAAATTCTTTTGAACTGTATTCTTTATCTGGAAATTAAAGTGGAGGAATCCAGCAATACAGTTATATATTTCTCTGCAATATAAATAGTTGAACAAGTTCAGTGCTGCTGGAAGTTACTTTGTGGTGAAATTCCCTACATTACAAGCATGTGGTTGCCCAATAACCTCAAATATGGTCCTGACAATTTTGTTTGGGATTCCTCACAGCACAGCAAAGATAATTCTAGTATTTCACAACCATGTCTGTGCAAAAATAACCCCACTAAACAATGTCCCGCCCCTCCACCTCTAACCCAGTAAGCACTCTAAAATGTGCATCAACATCACAACTCAAGAGTGCAATCCTCAGTGAAAACAACCAAGTGTGTTTCAACTACTGGGCACCACACTAACAACAGCAAAAGGGGAGAAAGGAAGAGGAATTGTAAAAAAATCAACATGTATACTATAATGCCTTAATCCTACTTTGGTTATAATCTCAGTAGTTGAGACTTCCCCAAAATAATAATGTTATTAAGTAGGAAGTTATCTTAATATCAGAAATGTCTCCAATGTCTGTATTTTGACATTTTCTTTGGAGCTGGAGAAGTCATATGTCGGCAGAGTGCTTGCTTATTATGAGCTCCCAGGTTTGATCCCTGGCTATGATCACGATTCCTAGGGCTTCCGTCAAGAGTGAGCACAGAACATTAGTAGGTATGGCCCGCAAACAAAAACAATAGTGATTTAACTTCAAATCTTGTATTTATATTAGCCCAAATCAATTTTAAAATTTAAATTAATCTTAAAATGTTTAAATTTGGGGCTAGTGTGATACCATAACTGGCTTCCTCATATGCTTTGCACATTGTAGCATTGGGTTTAATATCCCTAGACATGATCCCCCAAGTTTCACTTCAGAGGCATCAAAGCAAGAATTGTCACATGTCTAGGTCCGGAAGCTGGGTCCTTACGCCTGTCATTGATGAGTTCTTGGAGAGAAAGAAAGAGATCCGGAGTCAGACTCAAACAGACAGATGGAAAAATCTAGCAGTATGATAGATACAGCAGCAGAATAAGTGCCACACAGAATTACATTTCATGATTAATTGCCAGAGAGAGAGGGACAGAGTGAAGAGAGATGTGTATGTGGGAAAAATAACAGTTGGATGCAGCAGCAGCAGAATAGATGCCACAAGAAATTATATTACGTGATTAATTGCCAAATGAGCCACATTAAATCTTTGCTGGAACAAATAAAAATAAATTACCAAATTAATGATATAGACAATTGTTTCTACAGGAGTTTACTTGAAGGAAAGTTAGGAAAATCAGAATTTGGAGATAAGTAAAATGCTACTAAGCAGAAATTTAGCCCCCTGGTTCTCAACTAAGGACATAGGCACCCAAGATATTCTAATGAGGTGACAGTGACATAAATGGGGGAGGGGATCATGGCATAATATAGAGCTTCAACAGCAGGGTAGGGATGTTTTTAGGTATGGAGCAAGATTGGAAAGAGGGTCAAAATAAAAAGATTATGTTTAATTACTGATTTATACAGTTTCTTCATGGATTCTAGTAGTGTTTGAAGATGTTGACTAATTATGACGAAATTATGAAGAATTCGATATAGCTGTTGTATACAAGTGTATGAAGAGACTGGGTAGAAACATACCATAATAATAATTTCTGCAATTTTGATATGGGCAGCCCGACTGTTAGAGTGATAATGGCAACAAAAAGCACTTCTTTATAAGGTTTTCCCTAAGCCTCTCTTGTATATTGACTTCCCTTCTCTTATCTGCCATGGACCTTGCTTTTGCTTCTTATATTTTGGCTTTTGACAGTTTGCTATGGAGTGATAGTATGATGTTAGTTAGAATTTGGAGACATAAGTTGAATGTACTTCAACTGCTTCTCTGATATTTTCACAAATACTCATGAGTTCAGAAATGAGAAATTTTCATCTTTATTTTAGATATAAAGTAAAATCTTAATTTTTACACAAAACAAAATGTTGGTGAGAATAACTTTCCTAGTAGTATAGTCTCTCTATCACAGACAATTTTATAAAACCTCAAATTATTAAATTCAATTCTATCTTCGCAGACCATAGAAATGCCATGACTATGAAGAGCAGTCAACAATTTTTGGTGGGATGAGTTGGAACTAGATTTGAAGTTTTACAAACTTATACCATTAGGTGTTATAGATTATGCTTCCAAGACATCATTACTAATAATATTAAATTCAACTTTAATTTTTTTCACTTTGGAATGAGTATGTTTTAGCTTTGGGTAGGTTATTAATTCAGACATTACTTTTGCTGCAATATCACGTTTTAGGGATATTTTTCTCAAGCTCTTGAAAAATATTATAAAAATTTCAATTAGAATATAATCTAAGTATTGTCCTAAAATAAATGTGCTTCCCATGTAAAAAATGTATATCTTGGTTATACTTATAGCACGTGAAGTAAATCTTAGGAGTAAAAGTACATAGAAATTTTGATATTTTAGATGTTATATAGAACATTAAATTTTCATTCCTAGGGCTGGAGAGATAGTACAGCAGGTAGGGTGCTTGCCTTGCAAAGGCTCTTATGGTCCAATGAGCCTTTAACAAGTGATCACTGAGGGCAGAGCCCGGAGTAAAACCTGAGCACAGCTGGCTGTGCCCCCAAAAAATCAACAAAAACTCCACTTCTGATATTCACAGAGTCATGAATATCTACATTTTCTTAAAGTGTATATATATATATATATATATATATTCTTCTACATTTTCTTAATGTAGAACTCATAGGTTTTCTTTTAATACCTTGAAAAAATAGAACATTTCATGACCTTTCTTTATAATCTGCATTAGCATTAAATTTTGTTATTCTAGTGTCTGCAATAACTTATTTTGTAAATATCTGCAGGGCTAGCCACAATGTGTAAAATAAGAGGAGAGAGATGCAGAGACAGAGAGAGACAGAGAGAAAGAGAGGAAACTGGGGTACCTGCTATTAAGGCAGCATGGGGGTGGGCGGGAGGGGGTGGGGTACATTGGTGGTGGAAATGGGGCACTGGTGGAGGGATGGGTGCTGGTATACTGTATTACCAAGAACCAATTATGAACACCTTTGTAATTTTATGTTTCACGGTGGTATAATAAAAAATTAAGAAAAAAAAAGATGAGAGACTCAGACAAAAAAAAAAAAGAAAAGTCAAAGGATGTTTTGTAAAAAAATCTCAGGGATTAAATGCATTTACACAGTTGTTACATATATTTAGTAGTTATTTAACTTTAAAACCAACACAACAGAGAAAAAGACATTTCCCTGGTATGCCTACAGAATAGGGTATTTATTTTGCTGTTGTACATTTAATTATTTCATGTATCACAGCTTAAAAGTACATGGATCTTGTTCATACAAAAATTGAAATTTCCTTGAAAGAAATAAGAACTTTAGAATTTTGCCTGATACTGGGTACTAGATTTTTTATATTTGAGGAAACATAAGTGATGTGCTTTGCCTAGGTATTAGTGAAAATTGTAGATGGTCTCAGAAACCAAGACAGAAAATAATTTCAGTACAGTTTTAAAAAGTAACCAAAGAGATTTGATGGAGGGAAGAAAATAAAACCTGATCATAGGTTGGTCCTTAGTGACTGGTTTCTGAATAAAATTTAGTGTCATAATAAGCAAACAAGATTGAAGAAATTTGTTCCATTGAATAAGTGTTAATGACGAGATAGTGGCAGGGGATTATAAAGAAATATTTATAACTCAAAAACATGGGTAAAATACTACTTTAATAAGTTGACATTAAACATCAATTTGGTGTTCAAATTAAACATTGGATATTATAGTTATCTCAGATGTTTATACTTTGAAAACATGGGTAAGGTCCTCAATGGCACTTTACCTTTAATCTACCTTTAAAATATGAGGCAGAGGGTTTGACCCCTGCTATTACCCCATACTTACTGAGTGTATATGGTCCTAGCAGCATTGTTCTTTGAAATTCCTGGTACAACAACAATGTGTACAGTCTCCAGTGCATCACAACTTAAAAGCATTGGAGCATAGGAACCAAGTGTGTAACACTCAACAAACACTACTACCAAAATGTGCATGAAACAACTAAAATCACATAACTCCCAGTGAATGTGTGCAACACCACAAATGTAAGCCCTGAAAGCAAGTGTGTGCCACCTTGGGTCATCATCATCACTTGTATCACTTGTTTTCCCATTGTTCATCAATTTGCTCGTGCAGGCACCAGTAATTAACATCTCCATATGTCCTGTCACATGCTAGTATAGCCCAAGGGCAACATGAAGAGTCTCAAGCTCTTCCCCAGTTCATGGGAATGAGGTCAATAATTGTCACTGGTTTTTGACATATCAAATACTTGTATCAAGTATTTGATACAAGCCTAGCTTGCCAGGCTCTGCTGTGTGGGTGGGATACTCTTGCATCCCAAGATCCATGTATTCCAAGATACATGTTCACTGTTTTAGTTGTAGTGAAATTTTAATTTTCCAGAGCAAATGTCTCATAAAGAACTTACAAAACCAACGCTTCCATTTTACCTGTATCCTAAATCCACCTAAAATGTTCAAATAAAAGTTATGCCTCATATTTAAAATGTTATCAAACTTTTAACTTTTTTTTGTCGATACTGTTCATTTAAAATTTTTGAGTTACAGTGAACATGTATCTTGGGTCATCATAATAGCAAAAAAAATAAGGGGGAGGTTGGGAAAGGGAAGGAATTTTAACAAAAGGAAAACATAAATAAAGGTTCAGAGGCTAATGGACCATTGGGAATTAGAATTGGAAGAACATTTTAAAGTCATTTATAAGAGAAGATGAAGAAAACTAATCAGAAAAGAGTAGATTAACATGAAAGGATCTGTGTACGTCTCTCAGAATTTGTTGCTTATGTAATAATGAGTGAACCCTCTGGTGTTTTATGGACTTTGGGTGATTATGATACGTAGATTCATGAGACATACCAAACATCACCTTTTTGAAGGATGTTATATGTTGTTATGGAGAGAGGATATGCATGCAGTGGTGCAGGTAGTATTAGGAAGATATCTGAAATTTTGCTTTTGACCCCAGTGCTTTTTTGAAAATAGCCTTTAAATGTGAAGACAAATAAAGAATAAGAGCCACTAACAAATGAACTTTATTTTCTAAAAATCTGAAAGGACAGAGCGAGGAAAGTATACAGAGGAAAATGGACAGAAGGTTGAAGGGTGGTAGTCCATGTTAGGGTTATACAGACTTTATGCAAAGGCTTATATAGTAAAACTTTTAGGATTTCAGTTTCAGTATATTGCAACTATTTCACTCTGTAGCACAATATATTTGCATATTACACTATTTTACTCTGTAGCACAAAGTCAGGCTTAGATTAAATATATGCACATAGGTGATGTATATTTCTGTACAATTTTAGTTTGCAAAACTAAATAACTAGTTGCATTTGAACTATGAATTACTGATTCATAATTCAGATCTAGGGTTAGAGATAGACCAAATTGGCATAGATTTATTATTTTGTTGAATATACAAATGAGGATTCTGTATTCTGCCAATAAACATTTATGAATATATATGTAAATATCTGAATATGCCTATAGCTTCATTTATATATATTCACACGCCTCGAGTCATCTCAGGCATTGAAGTCTTAACTTAGTTTAGCCCATCACAGAGCCAAGTTTTGTGGACTTTTTATACATAAGTTACCTCTGGTTCTGATTTTTCCTTTTCCATTTTTACCCCTTTCTTTACCTCTGCCTAGAATTAAGTCTAAACACTCACAGTTTATCCTTGTTCTTGCAAATCTCAACTCCAAATCCATGAAATTTATTGCAAGCAACTTCACACTTGAAACATTTTATATATTTAAATTCTTACAAGGCCTTTCAGTCATCTTGACACCAAGAGATTCTCAGTTCAGTGATCAACTGGCACACACAGAATTGCTTTTAATCTGCTGCTATTTTTTTCACTTTCAGAGAAATCTGCTTCTGTTTTTTTTCACTTTCAGAGAAAATAAATGAGTGTTGTCACAGAAAAGTTAGTTATTATTTTACTCATATCATTCATCCCTCCCTTCCCTCCCTCCCTTCATCCCTCCCTCCCCTTCCTCCCTCCCTCCTCCCAACCTTCCTCCCCCTCCCTTCCACCCTCCCTCCCTCCCTGCTTCCTCCCTTCCTTCCTTCCTTCCTTCCTTCCTTCCTTCCTTCCTTCCTTCCTTCCTTCCTTCCTTCCTTCCTTCCTTCCTTCCTTCCTTCCTTCCTTCCTTCCTTCCTTCCTTCCTTCCTTCCTTCCTTCCTTCCTTCCTTCCTTCCTTCCTTCCTTCCTTCCTAGCAAACTTTTCTAAGAAATTTACCTTTCTACTTAAAAGGTTAAATCTAGTCTAAGTTTTTACTAGTGTCTGGATGCCAGACCATCTATGCTGTATTATCTTTATGATTTACAATCACTATAAAGCATTGGAACTGTCCATTACTTTTTATGAGGTGAGGTGTGCCCCCATCTGGTGTCTATGCAGACCAATGGGAGGGGTCCTGCGAATGTTCTACTGCTCTGGGCCTGGGTTTGATGGGCAGCATTATATATGGTCCTGTCAGTGTAGAGCTAGGAGCAAGCCCCAAGAACTGTCACATGTTATGAAAACAAAAGTTTAATATTTTTCAAAGAATTAAGAAGCATCAGGAATTGATGGTGGAGTTGATGCTAGAACATTATATGCCCCAAACTATCAATGACTTTGTAAATCATGGTCATTTAATTAAATAAAAATTCAGAAAATGGTTGTCTTTTGGAGGCGGGATAGATGATATTCTAGGTAAGATGAGAGAATAAATGACACCTGATTTTTTTCCCTGTCAGTATCTGTGAAATTAATTCCAAAGAATTGTACATGGAGTCATTTTTTTTAAGCTGCCTGGGAGATGAGAAAAAAGAATATGGCTCTGGAGATCCAAGGAGTACTTTCCTTTAGTGAAAATTCTGTTGACTCCTAAAATAATTAAATGTAGGTAACTATATTCAAAGTGCCCTGGGTGTGGGGGTGGGGAGTGGTGTAGTCAGGGATTAGGGAACTTGCTTTGTGCACAGTTAATCCCATTGGGTTCTCAGCACTGCATATGATTCCCCCAAACATCTGAGATATCTCCGGGTGTAGGGCCAGGAATAATCCCTGAGCAATCACTGGGTTGTACTGCAACACTTCCTCCTCCCTAACCTAAATGTTTTTGAGCCAGAGACATAGCCCAATGGTAGCATACTGGTCTTGCATATGTAAAGTACTATGTTTGATTCCTACACAAAACAAAGATCTAAAGGAAATAACTCTCTCCCAATCATTGTATCACCATCATTTAATAGTAGTGATTATTAAGACTGAATATAAGCTTGCTTGCATGTAAACTTCACGAACATCTGAATTTTGGTTGGTTGTATATAGTGCACTCTTCCTTGGAGCTAAGTAGAGATTCTGCATCTAATTTGTTGAATAAATGAATTTAAAATATGTTTATAAAAATGTACAAGGTATTGGCATTGATCTTGATAGAAGAATTAGAAAATGATATTAGTTTTCAGTCTCAGAGTGCGTTTGCTGTTCATCTTGTATCTCTATCATGTTCGGTCTTCTGCCATCACCCATAGCATAGTAACATTGAAAGGTTTGCCTTGGAATTCATGTTAAGGGTTTTCAAAGGAATAGCATTTAAGTATGATGAAGATGTCCTCAGACCATTCACTTCTAGTATTTGAAGAATCACTCTCAAGATGATTTACCTAGTCACTCCTGACTATAGTTGCTTCTTCTGGATTCTCCCAACTTTTAAAATTCAGGTCGTTGTTATTGCATCGCTAAATAGGAAAGAAAATTTCTGTTCTTTGATTTCTCCAAATACCAACCACACAAAGACAAGAAGTTTGACAGAAATTACCAATTAATTATATAACTCTGATGCATCTAGTTATTTTAAATGGAATTTAAAATGAAATCTTCCTAGTTTTAACAGTTGTTTTGGCAATGATCTCTTACTCTCCTCCTCTATATTCATTTGTCTTTCCTGCTGGTATCATATCCTTCAGGCTGCTTGCTACATTTGCATTTCATTTCACTTGTCCTTGTTTCTAATTTACTACTACCTATGTAGAATTATTTGTCCAAGAACATAATTCCCAGTTTAAGTAAATCCGATTTGAACTGAGACCACTTTGGTACTAGCACTCCTACAGCATTTGTTATCAGTTTGACTCTGGGAAATTAACTTAATTGTTCTGTGTTCTGATTTCATTTCTCATGGATTTTTATAAATATACTGAATATATAAAAGAAAACCACTGAGAAATGTACATAACATTTAGATGTAAATGTGCATGTGAAACATTAATTATTAGCCCAGATCTCTAGGATCTTTATTAAAGAGAGATCTTTAATAAAGTGCTTTTATATAGAGAGAGTGTGAGAGAGAAAGAGAGAGGATCTGAAATATAATTTAAGAATCTGAGTGCATAGAAGAGAGCTGAGTTCAGTTTTTAGCACCACGTGATCCACGAGCACCACTGAAGTACCTTTGAGCCCAAAATACTATGAATAGAATCCCTTATTCAAGGTGTACTATTTTAGGGTCACTGAATATGACCTAAAAAGAACAAAAAATAGGTAATAAAAAATTTAGAAAAGATAAAAAAGAAATTAGAACTATAGATGTGTATCACTAGAGATAAATACTGTATTTGCAAGGAATCAACAGTAAGTTTTGAAATCAATTATTTCATGTGCTGTATCACTGTATCACTGTCTTCCCGTTTTTCATTGATTGGCTCGAGTGGGCACCAGTAACATCTCCATATGACCTGTCTCATGCAAGTAGAGCCCAACGGCACCTGCTTGCTCTAGGAACATAAAGAGCCTCAAACCATTCCATCAGGTCATGGGAATGGGGTCTATAATTGTCACTGATATTTGGCATATCAAATACGACACGGGTAGCTTGCCAGGCTCTGCCATGCGGGTAGCATACTCTTGTAGTCATCTCTAAATCCAGCATTTATTGATGAACCCGCGCAGCCAAAGCGGCGCGCAAGCTGGGCTATGATAGGCTGGTCTGCTCGGTGGAGTTTTAGCAACTACAAATAAAGTTATAATAAATTTTCCTGCATGTATTTATCACTGTGTGTCAAGAGAACCCTGACTCTTTGATGATGCTAAAAGAATCTAACAACTCAGAAAAAAGCTGTTATATACCTTTATGGATAATACAGACTGAAATAAGCATTAAGAAAAGGAACAGCTACAAAGCCCTAATGAGATCAGGTACCAGGAAAATAGTTTGAAATATTTACTCTAAAACCAAATTATATTGGTCAGTTGATTTTCTCCCCTCCCCCATAGTTTTCAGCTAATATCTAAATTATATTATGGAGAATTCACTGTTTTTAAATTATCATCTGATACTAATCAAAACCTATTAAATTATTCATTTTCATTGTAACTCCTATATATTATTGATAACTGAATAACTTAAAGTATTAAAAGGGAGGCTCAGTTTTAAAAAATTAAACAATTTTTAAAACTTGTTTTAAAAAATCTTTTAAAAATTCTTCTAACAATGCAATTATAAAGTTATTACTTCTTAGGAAAAATCATTTCATTTTCATTGAAAAATTATATGCAAATTCTCAAGAGGAGAATCACTGAATAACAGATTTTATGAGATATGTAAAGAGAATATAGTTTCTCTCCTTATCACATAATAATGAAGACTTTGAAGTCATTTGCTCTATTTTTTTTAAGAAAACCTTATGTTTCAAAGACACTGTTAGAGACAAGCAAATCAAGAATAATGTCTGTGCAAATTCCTTATTGATACTATATAACTCTGGAGTAGGAAAATATGGAAAACAGGTGTTGTATACCTGGGATATAAAAGTCTTACTCTTGAACTTTTCCCAAGATTCAGTTGCATGTATGGCTTTGCTTTTACTTTAATTAAAGTAGTTGCAGGACAATACTTTATTTTTTTTTATTAATTTTTTTTTTTTTACAATTACAAAGATATACAATTAAAAAGTTCATATTTGGGTTTTGGTCCTACAGTGTAGCAGCACCCATCCCGCCACCAGTGCCCATCTCCCACCACCAAAGTCCCGGTTCCCTCCCCCTCCCCCCCAGCCCTCCTCCATGGCAGGTTCTTTTATTTCTTTCCATTTCTCTATCTTTCTCTTTTCCTTCCTCTCCAGACTATGGATTACAAAACATACATTAAAGGGTTGTCATGTGTATCCTTTTGCCTCTATTTAATGCTCAGTTCTAGGTTGGCATTAGTACCCTCACAATTGTTAGCACACTGTGCAGGACAATACTTTAGCCCTAATAAAATAATCTTTCAGAGTAAAATTGACATCTCTATTTTTCATGTTCTCTTTAACTTTTTTATTTGAATTTTCTTTATTATACCACAGTGAGATATACAGTTATAAAAGTATTCATATTTGGGTTTCAGTCATACAGTGTTCCAGCACCCATCCCTCCACCAGTGCACATTTCCCACCACCAATGTCCCCTGGTTCTTCCCTCTCCCCCAGACTCCATCTATGGCAGGAATTTTTTACTTCTCTCTCTCTCTCTCTCTCTCTCTCTCTCTCTCTCTTTCTCTCTCTCTTCCTTCTCTTACACATTGTGGCTTGCAATACATACATTTAGAGTTTATCATGTGTATCATTTGCCTACTTTCATTGCTCAGTTCTACACCAGTATTATCATTTACAATAATTATTAGTACACTGTTCATTTCTCTGTATTGCCTATCCCTCGACTCCCACATATTTGCAGTAGGTTCTACAAACTGACCAGACCTCCTGATTCATGTATTGTTTGGCCTTGGATATTGCTATCATGCTATTTTTTTAATATCGCAAAAATAAATGCAGTCATTCTATATCTATCCTTTTCCCTCTGGCTAATTTCACTCAGATGATTCTTCCATGCCCATCCATTTATAGGCAAATTTCATTACTTCATTTTTCCTAACAGCTGCATAGTATTCCATTGTGTAGATCCAGTTTTTCTGGCATCTGGTTGTTCTCTTTCACTTTCTTATACTAAATTATTATACCATACTAACTAAACCACTTCATGATGAGTATAATCTATTGTTTTTTTTTCATAATAGATTTCCAAAGTATTTGTTCAGCATATGACTTCTTTTATTTCTGTCCATGAAATGAATACATGATACAAGACCTGCTCTAAAACATATAGTTTATCTGAAAATAGTTGGTGTAAAATAGCCCTAATCAAATAAACAAACAAATGTATAGATCATCATAGATCTTTATTTGGGATGTTGAAGTTTCTTATGACAAGAAAATAAAAGCTGTTTAATTGCACGAGTAGAGTAAGATTGATGTTGGAGTTATTTTGGGAGAAATTTAAGTCTACACTCAATAAAGTTTGCATGTAATTTTTAGGTTGAACATATTTTGCTTTTTACTCTCTTTTGAAAGACCTTCCTTAATAAACTGAAAATAACTCATGAATGAATTATAACCAGAATCTCTTCATGTTTTAGAAGCTCCATGAATTTATAATGAATTCTACTCTTTGTATTCTGTGTTTGAGTGATGAAAGGGTCAGAAGCACAATTTATAGGTTAAATGATATTAGAGAACTATGCATTGTATGACATATTTCATTAAAGCAGAGGCTATGAGCTAGGGTTTTAACAACCTGGAATTTCACACATCTGACCAACATTCTTGTTCATAATTACTTTTATAATTGCTAAGAATAAGGGAAAAAAAGAACTGTATGCATGCATTTTAAAGTTTAACAACTGCAGTTTCTATTCATATATTAGTTGTGAGTGGTTACTATTTCATACAAAGTACAAATATAAAACATAATAACTTTTATAATGCCCAAAATATGTAAAATATGCAAGCAACTGGAACTGAAATCTTCTTAGGGATTTATATCTGTTTTGTAGCAGAAGAGGTTAACTGAAAATTTTCCAAAAAACTTTCGTATGCTAAATACCTTGAGTTGCACTGAAAAATTAATTGGTACCTTTAATTTTTTTTTTCACTTAAAGCATACCTATGCTTTAAGCATGGTTCATGGAACCAGAGCAAAAAGGATTAAGGCAATTTTCTTTGCACAAGATTGGCTGAGTCTATCCCTGGCACTATGTTTGGTGCCTTGCCAAGAACAAGCCTTAAAACAGCTGGATTAGATCCAAAATTAAATATAAATATATACATATACATGTATATTATGTCTGTCTGCACATGTTCAAATATGACTTGGTATGTGTACAACTGCTAGTAGAATTAAGATGTAAATATTTTATTGATTATTGGGGTGTTATTTGTTTGTTTGGGGGCACATTCGACTGGGCTTACTCTCTGGCTCTTATACAGAGATCACAACTGGAAGTGCTCTGGGGACCATATTGGACGCAAGGGAGATTCTAACTGAGTAAGCCATGTGTAAAACAGGGACCAACCTGCTCTGCTATTACCAGCCCCAAATATAAGTTTTTTTAAAAGAAAATAGTAATGAGCAATGTAAGAGATAAATGTGACAATTTATGCATACATAATGTTAAGTTAATATTTAAAAAATTCATACACTTTCATTTACCTTCCTGGAGCTATGATGTTTCTTGGAGATTACTTCAATTTACACAAAATGGGTAGAAATATAGAGCAAGCAAAGCACTGCATACTTACATGATAAAAGATACACCTTTAAGTGTTTTTAGGGTTTAACATAAGTAAATGTTTTTTAACATATTATTTTCCAAATTTTGTAATTCTCAATAGTTATTTTTTCATTGAATAAAGAAAATTTCAGACTCAAAGATGAGAAACTATGGTATTTAATATGTTTTAAGGGGCCGGAGCGATAGCCCAGCGGGTAGGGCATTTGCCTTGCAAGCGGCCGGCCTGTGCTGGCCCGGGTTCGATTGCTGGCATCCCATATGGTCCCCCAAGCACCTCCAGGAGTGATTCCTGAGTGCAGAAGAGCTAGGAGTAACCCCTGAGCATCGCTGGGTGTGAACAAAAAAAAAAAGAAAAAAGATAAGATGTTTTAAAAGATAAATGTTTAATTGTCTGCTATTTAATAGTAAAGGAATACTAATGATTTATATAGCAACATACTTGATTTTTATTTTCACTAAGATAAAATACAATTTAGCTTTTATACAATAATTTAAAAAAATCTTGTGTATCTTCATTTTTGAATCAACTAAATGCATCAGTACTTAAAATAGTTGGTGACTTGAAATTTGATATTTAAGGCAGGCCCAGAAATTTGGAGCAATATCAAGAACAATATAATGAAATGTAGAAGGTCATAATTAGTTAATGTTATTTTAAATTTTACATAATTACTTGATAAAATAATCTTAGTGATTTATACCCTCCCTTTTTATTTTAATACCATGCATAAGAGAGAAATTATTACCTACTTCAATTTTTAAGAAATATTATTTTAATACTTCTAAAAGAAATATGTATATTGTATGATATGCCTAAAATATAATGGAAACATTTTATGTTTATTTATAGAATACCTGAATTTGATTTTTTCCTGTTTTATTGTCTTGAGTAAAGTGCTTAATATCAGAGTCTCCCTTTTAGTGGTTAATATCAATATCTCCCTTATCAGTGGAAAGATGGAGTAGTATTAATTTCTAACCCCCAATAATGAATCAGTGTGTGTTTCAGGAAACACTATGTTTTTATCAAGTGTGTTGGCTTTCTACTGGATTCAGATCTTTCTCATTCTTCCCTTCCACTCTCCCTCTATGCATCCTTCCAATATTTTTCCCTCCTGCTGTGCATCATTTTACTAGTAAACTCTATACATGTTATGAGTCACAGCTGAAAGAAAAATAAGAAAGCTTAAACAATTGATCTTTAAATTTCTAGAAAACTGGATATTATTTAAAAAGTTTGCCTCAAATTTTCACTTTTTATGCAGATATGTGTCCTTTAAGTAAGGTGACTATATACTTGTATGATTGCCTCAGATTGGCTGAAATCAGTATTAGTTCTTTCTAACCTTTCTTTCGAGGCTTGAATAACAGCCATGGAAAAATGGTTTTGTTGAAAGCAGCTCATTAGCATAATAATTTTCGTAGGGTAGAAATATAATGATTGGATTATTGCAGATATGTAGCCTGTTTCTGAAAGTAGAGCTCACTTGCTATTCTTGGATAAGATAATAATTTTCTAGTGGATGTGGCACAGAACAAGAAAGTCAGTTGGCTGACAGATATCTGACACTTATGATTTCTGCTGTTCAGCACAAGGTCAACGGTTAATTAAGTCACCACTAGTGGAAATTTGATGGGGGATGAGGTCTCCTATTTAGCCTGTTTTACTGTACTCTAACTGGATGACTCAGCCTAGTCATTACATTAATTTTGTTTCCTCCAGATAGGTACCTGTTTCAGACTGGACTCTCAGGGGATGTAGGGAGTGATGCTATAATAGTGCTTTATAATTACCTATTCAGAAGTGCATATTTGTCTCAGAACCAGGATTTAATATTTAGGGATTTGTTTGTCATGCGGATAACTTCATAATAGCATGGCAGTTTACATTAGAAATAGTTTTATAGTTGTCTTTATTCATTGACTCTTTAAATAATTCACTTGTCCTTTTCATGAATATTCATTGGGCATCTCCTGCATGTATTATGCTGAGTACTGTAGTTAAGCAGCTGAAAAAGGAGAGCAATAACCTTGACTTGAGTTTGTATCCAGGTAAACTGAGGTACAGGGCACTTTCTTGTCTTCTATAAGTTTCAGAGTTAGTTGATGGATCAGCCTGGAGTAGAACTTTATGATTTGAACTACCACCTTGCTTGGTGCTTACAATAACTAAGAAACCGTCTGATTTTTTTTTGTAAAGTCACATTAAATGTGGTGGTAGAATTAGACACTATATATTTGCACCAATAATGAATTTGCAAAATTTAAACATATCAGAAGAAATCCAGGCACATGTGCATGAAAGCCATGTATATAATAGCCCAGGGAAACCTTTTGCTACTTAAAAAAAAACCTATTTACATTTGTGCTGTTTTTCTCAGTATCTTCATTTCTGTGAATCTCGGCATAAATAACATTTTTTCCTTTCCTCAGAAATGTAGTTTATACTGTGTTTTCTTTGTTACAAAAGATTATGTGAAGAGAAAAACAAATGACACTCTTACTCAAATTGGGACTATGGGATATTTGTTGTCCTCTGACAAAAGCTAAATAAATATTCATAGCATTCTACAAATGGAGTGGAAATTCCATCTCTACCCCTAGGCTGCCATCATCTAGGTCACCACCAGGCAGTTAGGGATATGAATTGGTTCTTATATGTCTGTAGGGAGGAATCCATTTTGGAGTTTAGGCTGGGAAACAGTTTAGGTTGTGGCTTATGTTTATTTATAGTACTTGCATTAACTCTCTTGTTGTTCCCATGTGTGAATGGTTGTATCAGATCATTTTGACAGTATTGGATGAGGCACAAAGCTTTAACCTCCTTTCTCTTGTAATTATATAAACATGTACACTGTACATGGTGACCTGGGAATGCTGATCAGAACATCTGTTATGATAAACAGAACAGTGAATGAGAGTTGATTTTTGAATTGTAAAGTACTAAAAGTCACTCTTCTGATCTGTGGCTTTATGCAAATGAAAATGTTTGAAAATGTTGCAGAAACCTGTCATTCTATAACTTAGCAGAGGTAGAAAGAGCTTTCTTTTCATTGTTTTCACATGGTGCTAGTCCTCTGGGGAGTTATATGTCTTTTGGGGAATCAATTAAGTTAACCTTTGTAGCAATTTGTACAGAATTTTTTACAGTGTCTTTAAGCATTCTGGAGTCAGTAGGGGAAAGTGCCAGTTTAAAGTATATTAATATCAATATAAATTTCTTCACTTTGAAATTAGCATCACTTCCATATGCCCTTGCTAAATTCTGGGCTAGGATGGAGCCAAAAATGTGGGGTAAAAATTGATGTAATGAGCATCCATGTCACAGTGATTTTGTCAAGGAAAATAGAGCCACAGGCAGGTAATGAAGTTATTTTATATAAAAAATCTCTACCCCTTCTGATTCCTTTCAAATCCTCTTTACTGCAACTGGACAGTGAATCACGAAAATTAGTTTTCTTTCCTTGTGAGCTTGACTTCAAACAGCAAACCCTTTCAGCATTATTTTCAAATCATTTCATTTATTTTTTGCAGGTATTTAAAAGTATATATTTAAATGTTTTCCCCCAATTAATCTCAAAGTTGCCATATAATTAAGAAGTGATTATTATTTTGAATTGCTTAGCCTTGGGGGCAAATTTCAGCCAAGTTCCTCACAGACACAACAAAGAGGAAAGTACTTTCTAGAAAAATAAAAGATTAGACTCTGAAAGTCCTCCACTCTGCCTGATCTGAGTCATTCACCTATCAAAAACCTGGTCATTTCTTAATTCACTTTTAAAGGCATTATTTTGTAGAGTGGAGTCTCTTGTTCCTAAAATGATGGACTAAGTTTGTTGCATCTATTCCCTGTGATTAGAAATATGATTTATTTTGCTTTTATTTTGCCCGATGCTAAGAATCTAAAATTGAATAATTTTCTACCCAAATTATTCTACCCAAATTGTTTTAGTTCTATAAAGATTTCTTAGAAATATAAAAGTAATTATTATTTTGAGAAACTCTTAAAGTATTAATTCTACTATTAATGAATGTCCCTTTATATTTTACTTTATTTATTTATTTTTTTGCTATTTTGGGTCACACCCGGCGATGCTGAGGGGTTACTCCTGCCTCGCATTCAAGAATTACTCCTGGCAGTATTCGGGGGACCATATGGGATGCCGGGGATAGAACCCGGGCCAGCACAGGCCAGCTGCATGCAAGGCAAACGCCCTACCCACTGGGCTATCGCCTCCGCCCCACAATTTTTTTTTGCTGTCCCTTTATATTTTAATATTAAGTCAGATATGTTTCTACGCAGGCATGTTTATTCTATATATGTACATTAACATATACATATATAAACAAATAAAATTAAAAGGCTGTTTGGTGTATATAGCCATATATGTCTAAAATTATAATTTATTTGCTCATTTGTCTTCATAGCAACCCTTCTTAGTTAATACTTGATAAAATCAATATTAGTCATTTTCATAGGAAGCCAATAATGGCTTATAAATACATTACATTATATGCTTAGTGCAACTCAGTGGAAAGGCTAAAAGAACCCCAAATCTAAGCAAGTTGATTCTAAAAAAGTTATGTATTTTTTCTGCACTATATATAATGCTTTCATCAAAAGTGTGAGTCCTTAACTGCTATTTGATTAGCAATATATTATGACTATGGTAAAAATATATGTATGTATGTATGTATAAATAACCAATAATTTAATGATTACTTGCTATTCCACTGGCAGTGTACAATAGACTCTTAGCAGTAAATAGATCTAAGGATATGCAAGGAAGGTCTAATGTATACTGCCTGTTAACAGATACATGGGGTCTTCTGGCAGACTGTCTCCCCAATAGAGTTAGTATGTAGAAACCCTAGTGAGACTGTTAATCTAGCTGCTGCTACGCAGACAAGGCTATCCTAGGTCATTTCTCTGCACATTCCCTTTTTGGCTCTAATTAACCCTAGATGGAGTCTTATGAACAAGACCTCTTCTTCTGGGGCAATTTAGGAAGGCTAAGTTAACAAACTGTTGCATTCTTTGCTTATCTCACCTCACTGAGATAGCACCACCTGCAGGCTTCTGGCTCCTGAGTGTCTCCTCCCTATCACCATAAATCCTATGGTAGAAATGTAAAATGTCCTTGCAGTGTCAATTATGTAAACTTAACTCCTAAGTTTTACTGCCCTTTGTTGTGTTGGCTGATAAGGAAGTTGGGGTCTTTGTTTAAGGGTCAGTCAGCTCTCGTAAGTCAACTCTAGTCAGTCAGCTCTCCTCAGTGAGCTGTGGTCAGTGAGCTCTGGTCAGTTAGCTGCGGTCAGTCAGCTGCGGCCAGTTAGCCACCAAGATGAGAGCTGATGACCCTCCGGCTGGTGATTATTAAAAATATTAATGGAAATATGTCTTGTGCCTGGAGTCTCATCTCTGCGCCTCCGAACCCACGGGACAATCCTGCTTCATCTAATAACCAATAATTTAATGATTACTTGCTATTCCACTGGCAGTGTACAATAGACTCTAAAGCCTGTTCTATAAGACATACATTTAGTTTTTTGTTATTTATTAAAATGTGCACTATGAACCTCTTTGAATGTATAAATGTTCTAGTATAATTTGCAAAACTCTTCGATATCTAAGTAGTTTGCCTTTTAGGCTAGTACAATGTACATTGCAGAGTTACTTGCTCTAAGATTATTTCTTTTTTTCTGAACATTACTCAAATTATATGACTCTAAGAAATATTTATTGAGCACTATTGTGTGACTGGCATTCAGCAAATAGCAAACGCACAAGAGAGTATAGGGTACTTAATTTTACTAGTAAATTTCAGCAGTATTTTTTTTTTGCTTTTTGGGTCACACCTGGCGATGCTCAGGGGTTTCTCCTGGCTCTGCACTCAGGAATCACTCCTGGCAGTGCTCGGGGAACATATGGGATGCCGGGGGATCGAACCCTGGCTGGCATGGGCCGGCCGCATGCAAGGCAAACGCCCTACCCGCTGGGCTATCGCTCCGGCCCAGTAGTATATTTTTAAAAGGCTGATAATATATGTACAGTAACAATAGTCTTCTCAGTCAAAGTTAGATATATTAATTTTAAATGAAAACTGTGTGTATTTGACTTTATCTGTTACACATGTAGAGGCACACTTCTATAGGTGTATCATTAAATTACACCTTTCAGTACCTTGCTTTTAACTGTGACTATATGGACTCGAAGTAAACATTTTAATTGTTTTTTATTATATCATCGTGAGATAGGCAATTATAAAGCTGTTCACTATTGGGTTTCAGTCATACAGTATTCCAGCAGCCATCACTTCATCAGTGCACGCGTCCCACCACCAATGTTCCCAGTTTCCCTCCCTCACTCCTGCATATCTCTATGGCAGATAATTTCCTTCTCTCTCTCTTTTGCTCTTCTTTTGTGCATTGTGGTTTGCTGTACATTCAGTGAGGGGTTATCATGTGTATACCTTCAAGTACTTGTTTTTACCTTTTGTTTTTCGTTTTATAGATTACACCGGCCATGCTCAGGGGTTAATTCTGGCTCTGCACTCAGGAATTACTCCTGTAGGTGCTCGGGGGACCATATGGGTTATGCCAGGTCATTTATGTTCAAGGCAAATGCCCTACCCTCTGTGCTATCTCTCAGTCCCACCTTTTACTACTTTCAATACTCAGTTCTGGTCCGCCTCACTATTTCCTAGTAACTGTTGGCAAATTGATCTCTTCCCATCTTATTTAACCTCTGTCTCCCACACTCTTGTGGTAGTTTACAATCATTGACAAATCCTCCTGACCCATTTTGTCAGCCCTTGAATATTAGACTCACAATATTTTTTGTTTTATATCACATAACAAAAAAAATGCTTTCTTATGTATGATGAAGGGAACAGCACCAGGCCCAGACAAAGTCAGACCCGAACACCTGAAGAATCTGCCTTCAGTACTCATCAATACACAGGATCGGCTCTTCACACTCTGCCTGTCTGAATGCAAAGTGCTCTCCCATTGGAAAACCAGCAGGACAGTTCTACTGTTCATGAAGGGAGACATTCACGACATCGGCAACTATTGCCCCATCTGCCTGTTGTCTGTCATCTACAAGCTGTTCACTACAGTCATCCTGAACAGGATTGACATTAGATGAAGTGCAACCATGCGAGAAAGCTGGCTTCCGAAAAGGATTCAGCTCAATCGACCATATCCACATGGTAACCAAGCTCTTTGAAGTGTGTATGGAGTTCAGGATGCCGCTCTGTCTCACGTTCATTGATTTAAAGAAAACCTTTGGTTCTATGGAGACTGAAGCGGTCATCAAAACCTTAGCCAAACAGGGCGTTCAAACCCAATACATCAAGATCCTTCGTGAGCTGTATTACAGATTCACCACCAGAATCTCACCATTCTACAAGGAACTGATCATTGATGTTAAAAGAGGGGGTTCGCCAGGAATATACCATTTCACCAAAACTCTTCAGTGCCACCCTGGAGAAAATCATACTACAATTAGAATGGGAACGAATAGGAGTGAAGGTAGATGGTCGGCAACCAAACCACCTTCTCTTCACTGATGACATCGTTCTAAAAACACCAAATATTAGCCAAGCAGCACAAATGCTGGCTGAATTCGACAGAGAATGTAGAAAGATAGTTCTACAGCTGAATCTCAGCAAAACTATGTTCATGAAAAATGAACTAGTTCCAGAGGCCCCATTCACTCTCAATGGAACAACCATCTCTGAATGCAGTAGTTATGTGTACCTAGGTCGAGAAGTCAACATGATGAATGACCTAAAACCTGAGCTGCGCAGGAGGAAGAGAGCAGCATGGAATGCCTTCAAAAGCATCAAATAAATAGCTAAAAAAGACAAAGAACCTCTGGCTCCAGGCACAACTCTTCAACTCCACCCTTCTCCCTGCATTAACATACATCTCAGACACCTGGAACCTATGAAAGCAGGATGAGAATACTATTCAGGTCTCCCAGAGAGGAATCGAAAGAGCTATGCTTGGAATATCACACCTTACTAAAGTGAAAGAAGGAATCCGAGCTCCGACCTCCGTAGCTGTTCCAGAATCAGGGACGCTGTCTCGTTTGCCAAGGCATCGAAAATCAGATGGGCTGGACATGTAATGCGACTTGGAGATGACCGCTGGACTAGAGCTGTTAGCAACTGGATCCCTGGGATGTCAAAAGATCACATGGCCGCCCACCTACAAGATGGTCAGACTTCTTCATCAAGACCCTGAAGGAACAATTTGAGGCTCTTTGTATTCCTGAAGCAACCAGATGCCATTGGACTACACTGGCACGTGATAGGGTCCAATGGAAATATTACTGGTGCCCGCTCGAGCAAATCGATGAATAACGGGATGTCAAGTGATATCACATAAATGAGTTTTAGTCATTATATACCTGTCCTTATCCTCTGACTAATTTTACTCGGTATAATCCTCTCCATGTCCATCCATTTATAGGCAAATTTCATAACTTTTTTTCCCTAAAAGTTGCTAAATAATCCATTGTATAGATGTACAATAGTTTCTTTATCCAGTACTCTGTTCAACTGACAAAGGGTTAATCTGCAGGATGTATAACACGGGTAGAACTTTACAAGAAAAATATATCTAACCCCATCAAAAATGGGGAAAAGAAATGAACAGAAACTTCCTCGATGAAGAATTTCAGATGGCCAAAAGGCAGATTAAAAAGTTCCCTTCATTACTAATCATCAGGGAGATGCAAACCAAAATAACAATGAGATATCATCTCACACCACAGTTATTGGCACACATGCAAAAGAGCAAGAACAACCAGTGCTGATGTGGATGCAGGGAGAAAGGGATTCTCATTGCTGGTGGGAGTGCCTACTGGTCTAGCATTTTTGGAAAGCAATATGGACATTCCTCCAAAAACTAGAAATTTAGCTCCCATTTCACCCAGCCATACCACCCCTGAGGGCCTATAAACACACAGCAGAAATACCATCTGCACTTCCATGCTCATTGCAGCAAATTCACAGTAGCCAGGATCTGGAAACATTTTTATTAGCATCTGTTACTTAGAATGTGGATGTCAAACAGAAATGACTTTCTCCCCAACTCTCTCTGGCTTAACTTGGTGGTTGTTTAGGTTTTATTTAGCTCCTACTTTCCTGTCCTGCAGGTGTATATATGTACACTCAAATATGTTTACATTATTCTAACTAATTCTTTGTTACACTATCCCATATCACTGTTAACCACACTTATTATAATTACAATTTCCACATTGCTTAAAAAACATTTTTATTTATCTATTAGTTTTAATTTTCCCCATCATTCCTGTTTTCTCTGTTTTTGATGATGAGGGATCACAACACCTCACACACTTTGTTGTGGTATTTATCTGTTTGTTGTGGTGCTTACCAAGAGTTGCATATCTGGTTGTAGTGTTCGCATATGCATTTACCTGGGTCTGGACCATTTAGCTGTGTTGCTCACCAGCTGTCCTGTTGTGCTGCTCACAAGGGTATCACACATGTTCTTGCTGAAATTGACACTCTAGCTAGAGTGTACACATCTTTGTAGTTGTAGTGTTTGTGTGTGTGTGTGTGTGTGTGTGTGTGTGTTGGGCTGGGTCGTGGTTGCACATTTCAGTTGCAGTGCTCACTACCCCTGACTATGTACAGGAAATCACAAAATTTGGCTTGTGGAATCTGCACTAATGTTGGTGGAACCATGCTTGGTGCTTGAGGGAAACACTGGAAACTGGACTAGTGAAGTGACTAATAAGGCAGGAGTGTTTTTTTTTTGTCTTGTTTTGGTTTTGGTGCTTTGAATCATCCAAAAAATATTTGTGTAAGTGTGCTTAAAAGATTATTTACTAGTTTTAATGCTTTATTTTGAATTTTTTCTGAGAAATATTTTTTTGTAATATTTTATTTCCAGGTCTGATTTGAATTATCTAATTTTTAAAATTTTGCAGAATATAACATTCATGAATCAGGGTCCTAATGAATTCTAAAGAAGAGTTATTTTACATAAGTTCCAAGTAATCATAGAGAAAGTCCTCTATTCCACAAAATACTCTAATTATAAAACTCACATGATATTTTGTACTTTTCAAAGAGCTTTGGCAAATCATATGTCTTGATTTCTGTAAAGAGAAATAGAAAAGATACGCATGAGTCACCATTTCTTTGGAAGTAGAAAGTAAAAAGTGGCCTCTATCAATTTCACAGTATTCATTTTTGTTATTTTTATATACAAAATGTTCTTCTAAATTTTATTTATTTTGTGTCAGTTTTCATATGCTTTTCCCATATCAATGGGCTATTCTATAAATTTTATTAAACATATGTTATAAGCATGTACCATGTCTAGTCCAGCACTATAAAATATTAGTTATTTTCCGGTCTTCAGAGAATTTTCAGAGTACCTATGTATAGTAATAAAAGGTATACCACTAGGTGTTTTTAAAAATACAAGCAAGGAATAAAAACTGTGTTGCATGGGAAGCCTAAAATCTCTCTGGATCTCACGAAGAAATAAACTTCACAAACAGCATGATGAGATTCTATCATGAATCCTTACATTTTGATTTATCCCAAAATATTTTATGTGAGCTAAGGATTACAGAAGGCAAGGTACTTGCCTTACATGTGGCTGAACTGGGTTCAATCCCTATAATATGTGGTAGTATACCCCATATAGTACCACAAGCCCCAGTTGATTGATCTCAGAGAATAGAACCGGGAGTAAACCCTGAGCATAGTCAGTATGGATGCCAAATCCAAAAAATAAAAAGGCCCCAAACTTTATGTCAGATTATTACTATAATTTTCAAAGCATGCTTTTTTCTCAAAAAAAGTAAGAATTATAAAAAAAAAAAAAATTCCTTTTATTTCTTTATGTACTTTTAAAATATAAATGAGAAATAGGGCTTAGATGTAATATTTAATAATTTCACTAGTAGCATATATATTTTAACAAACTATGTATTATTTATTATTTATGTTAAACTGCATAATAAGTTACTTTTTTAATTATGCATATTACTGATTTCGAATAGGTTAAATATCAAATTGTTAGCTATTTTTATTCTTTCTGGATAAAAATCAGACTCCTAAATTTCTCTAAAATATTTGATATTTGTAGCACATGAATTGAAGCAAATAAAACATTTTATATGTGAACAGGAAAATAATATATCAGGTTCATTTTAATTCCTTTATCTTCGTGACATATGTCATTTGCAAACTGAAAAGATATATATGCTTTTTTTTAAAGATTAGATTCAGTAATATTTTGATACAGAATTTTCTCAAATCAGTACATATATTTGGGAGATGAAAAGGTTTATGGAGTATGCTGTATTTGTAAAAGACTTACAGTTAGCCAAATCTTAGATCACAAAGGATCATTATGTTATATATTACTGCCAGTATTTCTCCCCCAATTTCTTAAGAAATCTTGGGATCATAATATTTTTCTATACTTCTGATTTTCAATATAATTTTACATAGCTTTTTCATTTTTGCTAAAGTAAAAATAATGATGATTTAGAGAATGGTGTGGTTAGTTCATTCAGACACATTTTGCCGTTTCCTTTTTTTAATTTAGCTGACCTATTTTTTAAAAAATTAATATAATTAAAGTGTATACTCTTGGCCCTCAAATTGTTGGTGTTATTTATACTATTTATGTGCTGATTATTCATGTGGTTGCCTTCCCTGTTATCTCAGTTTGATCCGTTCTATTTATATCTTGATATTATTCAAGCATCTGCATTCCCAATCAGTATGCATTCCTTCTAGGACTTCAATTGCTAGCATTTAAGTAGCCATTTCCCCAATTTTCCTCCCAGTATGTAGTGCATCTACTTTAAAATTAATATTATTTGAGTGTGCTATGCCAAGGTTCTCTCTATGATTTTAAGAGCCCATTTGTGGGAAGAAATATCAACGCTATTTCCATCCACTAGCAAAAACTATGCTGAAACAGTAGGAGGCTTGTAAAGTTAAAAGCTTATTTATTTTTAAAATAAGAAAGCACATTTACATGCCTAAGCACAACCAGTCTTTGTCCAATGGGACTATGACATAATTCTCTGTAACTTGATTTCAGACTCATATTCTTTGCTGGACTATTAGAGCAGCTTCCAATGCAAAAATGCCCAAACAGAGAAGTCTGAGCTGAAATGAATATATATGAGGAAGATTTGTATGGAAGTTTTTTTCATATTTTCTATAGCTGAATAACTTAGAAGAATGCTAGAACTTAAAAAAATCTAGTAGCAGCAGAGTAATAGTTCAGTAGGTAGGGCACTTGCTCTGCATGCAGTCTACCTGGACACCACACATGTACCCTTGATCCTGCCAGGAGTGATCCCTACTTGATCCCTGAGCACATAACTAGGGAGCAGCTATGATCACTGAGCACTTCCAGGTATGCCCCCACAAACAAATTTACTAACAGATTTGGAATTTTGTACAATAACATTTGCATGGTGACATTATTATAATTATTGTTTGGCTGGACATATTGACAAAGATGCTAATCATGATGCCAAATGAAACTCATCTTGTAACATTTTATGAACAATATTTATCACTGGAAATATGGCTAAAATTACTAGAGCCAATCCATTCACTACATTATAGATATCTGTTGCTCTGTGACGCAAAGTCCTCAAAAGCAAGTGAAAAGCAACGCCTCTCAGTAGAGAGATGAGTCACTCCTACCTCTCCTTTGAAAAGTTACACCTACCCCATGCACTTTACATACAGTCTTCCGTGGACGACTTACTTATTCATATTTTTATGGTGTGTCAATGTTTCATGTGCATTTTAGCATATGTTTTTCTACCTGTACATAATTAGATATCTGGTATCACCCATCAACATCACAAAAATCAGTTTTCAAATGGTATAGACATTTCATATTAGCAACAAACTCTAAGAATCATTTTAGGAAATTGAAATTGTTTGCCATCCAGGAAATGTGATAGTTGTGTAAACAACTGTGTAAGCAACCAGAAGTACCAGTATTGCCCAATTCTAGATAGTAATAGAAATAGTGGGTATAGTAACAAATACTGAGAGTATCCTGTCCTCATGGCAGAGCCTGACAAGCTACCAGTGTTGTGTTCGCTATGACTAAAACAGTAACAATAATAGACCTCATTCCCATGACTTGAACGGATGGTTTGAGGCTCTTCGTGTTCTTGGAGTGAGCAGATGCCATTGGGCTACACTAGCACGCAACAGGGACAGATGGAGACGTTACTTGCACCCACTCAAGCAAATCGATGAACAACAGGAAGATAAGTGATACAAGTAACAAAGGCATAATCATGAGATCTGTGTTGTATCTATTTTATATCTCTTCCTATATAATTCACCTTGCATAGCATAATCTTCAGGATGCTTTTCCTGCTTAAACATCTTAACAAATGAAACTGAATACACCTAGTAAAACAGTTGATTTGTCCTAAGAATTAAACAACCCTGTGAAATCATGGAGCACAAGTGAGGAAATCGATTCTTACGCTCAACAACGTATGCAATATAAATATCGCTATATCTAGAATTAAAATATAAGACTTTGATAATAGGAAATATGTTGAAGATAGAAAAGGTGATTCAATTAGACCTATTGACAACTTTCTATGATTACTTGTAAAACATTTATCCCAGTGCCTGATAGAGAATATCCTTTTAATCACTGTGTGTCATAAAAACTTTTCTTACTTTAGATTAAATTCAGGTATAAACTTGTTTCCTACTGATTAAATTTATGTAAGTTTGAGATCACAAGACTATGCATGATAGATAATGTTTGAAAATTATCTGAATCTGAGGGAATGCAAATCAGAGTCACAACTTAGCTCGGTGTATATTAGGACTAATGTTGAATATCTTCATAGAGAAGACTATTGTGCCAAGGGTCACATATTTGAAGAGAGAGGAAAGTTCAGATGGGTGAATATAAGTTCATATGTGCATGTTTCTACTGTTTGATGATGTGGAATAGAACCAGATTTCAGGGAAGAGGACTTGAACATAGAAACAAAGTGATATGTCTAAAAAATAAAAGGAAATGAAACATATTAGGCACTAATGAATTAATATTAATAAATAAATTGTGATGTGAACAACTCCAAATCACCTTAAATAGAAAATGAAATCTGCCACAGATAAAATCTTTCAGATATATAAAACATGAAAATCACAAACTTTTAAAATGGTAAGTTTCAAATGATTCTGTTCTCTAGACTAAGACTCTGTACTTTAAAGTAGCATTGTATCTAGTCTATACTACATTAATTTAGGGAGTTGGCAGCTTAATTAGAATTTGCTTTGATTTTTTCGGTCTACTAGGGATATTATATTTTAATTATTACACCGTGAACTTTGAATACCTTGGAGTTTATTCAGGAAAAGATAATTAGGAAAGAACCAAAGGATTAATGAAATGAGGAGTTAACAGAAGTCACAGGGCACATTCTTTGCATGCCCCTAACTCAGGTCTGATTTCCAGCCCTGCATGTCCTACTGAGCATAGCTGATGCATCCCTCCAGGTCCCCAAACATGATTGGGAAGCCTGGTGGTCACCAGAACTCAATGGCATAGTGATACTCTGAGCATCCTTTTATGGATGAGCACTGAGTAAATTGGCTGATGACTGAGTATTGTAAGAAATGAACCCCCCAGATTCCTGAACACAGCTTGGGAGGCACCCCACTTTTTAAGAAATAAAAAGTATCACAATAGTTTTGTAATAAACACTCTATAAAATATAAAAATAAAAGAATGTTGATTTTAAATTCTGAAATATATTTTTACAAAAGTTGGATTGAAATTGTTTTTAGTGAGAACAAATGTTTAGATGTTTTGGGAAGCTTATGATGATTTCATATTGAGGAAACTTTCTCCTTGTGATCTCTCAGTGAAAAAAGGAATTACTTCAGAAGACAGCACATTTTTTCTTTTCCACAAATCCCATATGTATTAGAAGCAGTATGAGTAGCCAAAGTTTGGGTAATACAAATAATTTATTGAGTGCAGCATCACACTCTGTATATGCAGACACATACACATCTCATACTCATCCATAGTTTATCCTTAAAATAGTGCAATTTTTTGTACATGGTAGGCATTTTCATAAATACATATTAACTTAATGGTTTATTGATCTGTTGCTTTCATATGTTATAAATGTTGGTATTATTACTGTGATGTAATTAGAATTAGTAAGGGACTTACATATCTGTTTCATTTTGCCTACTTCACAAATTTTATGATAAAGTTTTATTTTTAGTTTAACTTTCAAATTTTATTTATTTACTTTAAAATGTACAGAACACTTTTTAACTATATCTCACAGTGGTATAATAAAAATTTTAAAAAATAACATAAAATGTACATAAACGTTTAGTGATAGGATAATCTTCACATATTTACTCTCTTGAATAATTGTTTTATTTAAATAAATTTGCAATCCAAATACTTAATTTTAGATCTCTGATGATATAAGATAGTATTTTAATCAATGATTGTATCCCTATTTTGTCTAAGGACAAAAAGGAAACAAATTTTATGGCATTTAATAGTCAGACAATTTTTAAATTGAACTTTGACATTGATAGAGATTATGGAAGACTTTATTTTTGGATAAGAAGTTTGAAAAAATTAAACAGACAAAACTTTTTGGAATTGTTTAGATAGCAACTAAGATTATAGCACAGAGAGTAAGATTATAGAGTTAATTAAAATATAGTTTCTGACAAGATAAAAATGTTGTGCTCATGATGTCAATATTTTTCTCCATTTTATGTCTATAAAACACTGTACTCTATGGTAGATAAAAGTCTCGGGAGTAAGATGTGTCATTGTTTGACACATCCATCACATAGTTTGAGTCACACAATCCATAGTAGAAGTTAAAATTTATCTAAAAGATTTGGATAGGCTTCAGCAGCTTACTAATAAAAATGTTTTATTTACTGAGTAATGTTCTTTTGTGAGTCAGAGACTTACAGGCTAGCTTTCAGTGTTGGGAGTTCTGTGTAAAGGAGAAATTCCTTGCCATTTGCTCTTCAGTAGTACCTGTAAAACAAAGTGGGAAACCATGCTTATGAGAAAAGGACTAGTCTTCATTCTTTTCTCTCCCTTCAAGCCTGTTGTAGTTATGAGAACTACTAATTTTACTGTAATATTGGGGAAAAGGGTTGCAGGGAATTTTAATGTTTTATGTGGAGATTTTGTGAGACATAGTAGCACTTAAAGAACAGAGCAAAAATAAAACTGTGAGCATTATATTAAATGGACATTATTTTTAAAAAGTCTAAGATAATGTGTTAATTTCAGTGAAATTTTATTTTGTCCTGTATCACTGTATCACTGTCTTCCCATTCATCATCAATTTTTTTTCGAGCGGGCACCAGTAACCTCTCCATATGTCCTGTCTCATGCTAATAGAGCCCAAGGCTATCTGCTTGCTCCAGGAACATAAAGAGCCTCAAACCATTTCATCAGGTCATGGGAATGAGGTCTATAATTATTAATGATATTTTGCATATCAAATACAACATGGGTAGTTTGCCAGGCTCTGCCATGAGGGTGGCATACTCTTGTAGTCACCTCTGATCTCCAGCATTTATTGATGAACCGCACAGCTACAAGCAGCCACACGAGCCGGGCTGTGATAGGCTCTTCTGCTGGGTGGAGTTCTGATTGTATATAAAAGGGAATTTCTTGGGCCGGAGAGATAGCCCAGCGGGTAGGGCGTTTGCCTTGCACACAGCCGACCATGCCGGCAGGGGTTCGATCCCCGGCATCCCATATGGTCCCCGAGCACCGCCAGGAGTGATTCCTGAGTGCAGAGCCAGGAGTAACCCCTGAGCATCGTCGGGTGTGACCCAAAAAGGCAAAAAAAAATAAATAAATAAATAAATAAAAGGGAATTTCTTGAAAACAAGAAAGTATATTCTTGAAAATGTGTCTACTGGTACTTCTATGTTCTTTAGTTTTGTATCAGTCTTCTGTGTTCTTTATTACTCTAGGGTATATTTTATTAAACACACATAATATATAGTCTTTTAGATGTCAACTTATGTACAGCATACTTGAGAAATGCTACATACAATTCATATTAAAACCAATAAATCTAGAAATATATGCCCTTTATAGATGTCATAGGGCACAAAAGGAAAATTATTTCTCAAGCAATATACTGAAAAAATAACCAGCTCAAAATCATATGATTAATCTTTCTGTAGGCTTATAGGTAGGTAGCAAAGGTGATTTGCCATTTAGCATTATTAGTCATTGAATTAAAAATATACTTTTAGAATAAAAATTGCTAATATCTTCCATGGAAATTAAATTATAGACTAAAATTTTACTTTACACAGAAAACATATAAAATATTCTACTTTCATATTAGCAGATTATAGAGTTGCATCTGAAAAGTAAAACATCTTTCATGAAGTTGTTTATTTACTTCACTTTTTGGGGAGGCAATTGGAATGGTTCTCCCCATTGGTGTTCAGGGAAACCGCCTCCCTTATAGCTGGACTCAGGGCTTGAGCCTCAACATGCAATTCTTCTGTGGCCCTGGGTCTCCAGCGCCACAATCAGCAATGCTTGGAGGAAAAGTGAGTTCTGAGATCAAGCCTGGATGATACCTATGTTATCTCCCTGATTTGGTTGATTTGAATTTTCTTGCTCCTGAAATGCATTACAATTAACCCCACCTAGTTTTTAACCTTTATGTTTCCTATTCGGTTGGTTCTTTTTCCCAGTTTATGAATATGGTGTTTTTCTCATCGTCAAGGAAACAGTATGTAGCCTCTTATGTTTCATTTTATTTTATCTAATACTGTTTTCTGCTACCCTTCACATACTGCTTCATTTAAAACCAAATTTCCTTCATATATTAAAATATATTATAACAGCTTCCATGTTAGTGTATGGGAGACATATCTGGCCCTGTTCAGTGATTACTCCTTTCTCTATGCTTCCTTCCAGCTCTTTTCTCACCACCATAATTTGAGAAGAGATGACAGTACAGATAGCCTAGCACCATATAAAACTAAATGCTTTGCATCACTTGTCATCAGGGAAATGCAAATCTAAACAACAATAAGATTTCACTTCATAACAGGGAGATTGGAATTCATCACAAAGAATAAAAAATAAATTTTAGTTTGTATGCAAGGAGAAAAGAAGCCCTCAAACACTGCTGGTGAATTGTCAACTGGTTCAGTCTTTAAAATGGAAAACAATATGGATACTTCAAAAAACATAAGTTATATGATGCAACAATCCCACTTTGGGGCATTTATTCCAATGGCCCAATAATCCTACTCAGAAAAAACATCCATACTCATGCTTGTTGCAGCAGTATACACAATAGCGAAGATCTGGAAACAACCCAAATGTTTAAGAACAAATGCTGGAGGGGCTGGAAAAATATTACAGCAGGCAGGGCATTTGCCTGGCACATGGCTAACATGGGTTCATTTCCTCACATTCCATATACTCAACCTGAGCATTGCCAGGAGTAATTCCTGATTGTAGTGCCAGGAGTAAAACATGAACATCACCATGTATGTCTCACAAAGAAAAGGGAAAAAAAAGAAGAACAAATGCTGAATAAAGAAACTATAGTGTGTGGATGAGTGTGGGTGTTGGTATGTCTGTGTGACTGTATGTGTATGGAATACTAATTGAGAATAAAAATGACAAAATCATGCAATGTATCGGTATGTAGGTGGAACTGGAAGGTATAATGTTGAGAAAGGTATTAAGAGACTTAGAAAAAGATATAGAATGATCTATTTTATATGTGAAATGTAAATACCTACAGCATGGGAGCAAAACAATTGCCCAAACATCACAATCTACTATCTTCTCCACAAAACAGAGCTAACCATAGTGTTGAGATTGGAGAATGAGAGTGGGGTTGGGATGGAGAAGCAGAGGGTGGGAGCAAACAATGAGATAGGGGTAAAGGTCTGGTGTTGAAATGTTGTATGCATGAATCCCTATCATTGACAGTACTGAAAAACTATAAATAATTGTGGATTAAAATATAATAATATGCCAAGTTTTGTGATAAGGTGTGAATTACAAGAAGAAGCTTAATGTGTGAATGACTTCAGAAAAAATATATAGAATTTTTGAAAGGTAGAGTAGATAATGTTCAGTAAATACAATCCCATAGTAGACTCTGACAACAGAACTAAGCTTATCCATGGGCAAGGGAGTAGAAAGGAAGAGCTATAATTGTAGTGAGCTGTATTTGATGGTGTTTGAAATGTGATGACATTGTGTCCCTAAAACATATAAATATTTTCACTCTTGTAAACTTTTTTTGACCTCAGTAAATTAATGACTTAAAAAGAAGGAAATGGAGATCTATAAGTGCTATTCTTTTCAAAATGCTTGTTTTCCAAGGACAGAGGTTGAGAGTGTTGGAGGAACATCCTTTTGTTCCATTCATAGAAACTAAAATAGAAGATTTTTTTTGAAGATAAAATATCAGTCAGGCCAATTACATCTAAGAAAAATAGAAATGTTATGATGAAATAGGAAAGATCGGACAAAAATAATGAACTGTGCTGACACAGCTGGTGTAAGGTAATAAATAGAAGAAACACAATTTATAAATTATGCTTCCAGTTTTGGGTCAAAATTATACCATGCGTACTGATAAAAGAATCTGCAGCAATGGGAGAGCTGTCTTTAGCAAATGTCAAGTATTTTCTGAAAAAAAAATTGGAGTAGAACAAGTAGATAAATGCTACCTTATTCTCTTATATTGCAAGTAAGTTAGTGGTATTTTCAATTGAATTACTTTGAGTTATACAAAATATGCCTAACTATTGTGTTAAAGAACTACATTTTCTCTAAGAACTACTGTTAGAGACACATTTAATACAGTTCTCCCAATAGTTCCCCAGTTTTCATAAAGACTGATATTTTTCCCTTTTGTAAGAACTGTGTCTTTTTTTCTTCCTTTTTGCCAGGTGGTATTTTTGAGTATGTGGAATCTGGCCCAATGGGAGCTGAGGAACTTGCATTCCGATTTGCTGTGAACACAATCAACAGGAACAGAACCTTGTTACCCAATACCACCTTGACCTATGATACGCAGAAGATCAACCTCTATGACAGCTTTTGAGGCATCCAAGAAAGGTAATTAACAGATATTTAGCATCATGCTTTCTCAAATTCAAGTTCCCAGTATTCTTAATTGTAAATGCAATGTGTAGTTTATTAGGACTATTTTATTGAAAGTGTTTTTTTAGTTTATAGGTGGATGGATGGATGGATGGATGATGGATTGATGGATGGATGGATGGATGATGGATGGATGGATGGATGGATAGATGATAGATGGATGGGTGGGTGGCTGGATGATAGATAAATAGATAGATGATAGATTGATAGATGGATGGATGATAGATAGATTGATTGATAGATCAATAGATAGATAGATGATAGATAGATAGATAGATAGATAGATAGATAGATAGATAGATAGATAGATAGATAGATAGATAGATAGATAGATAGATAGATAGATAGATAGATAGATAGATAGATAGATAGATAGATAGATAGATAGATAGATAGATTAGATGGGTGGGTGTGTGGGTGGATGGATGGATGGATGGATGGATGGATGGATGGATGGATGGATGGATGGATGGATGGATGGATGGATGGATGGATGGATGGATGGATGGATGGATGGATGGATGGATGGATGGATGGATGGATGGATGGATGGATGGATGGATGGATGGATGGATGGATGGATGGATAGATAGATAGATAGATAGATAGATAGATAGATAGATAGATAGATAGATAGATAGATAGATAGATAGATAGATAGATAGATAGATAGATAGATAGATAGATAGATAGATAGATAGATAGATAGATAGATAGATAGATTTTTCTTCTTTTTGGGTCATACCCGGCGATGCTCAATCAGGAGTTACTCCTGACTTGACATTCAGGAATTATTCTTGTGGTGTTTGAGGAATCATATGGGATGTTGGGATCAAATCCTGGTCACGCACATACAAGGCAAACACCCTATCTCATGGACTGTCACTCTGGACCCTTCACGTATATTTTTAAGGAAGGTAAATTTATGTGACTACTCTTCTTTTTGGTCATACAATAAATTCAGTTAGATTCATGAAGCTAAGTTTAGTCTTAAATTTTTTTGGAAATTTTTGACTTAATTCAGTAATCTTGGTTTCTTTTGGAGGGAGGAGGTGTTGAGAATACACATGGTCATACAAGACTACTCCTGCCTCTGTTCGCTGAGGTCTTTCTAAAAGTGCCTAGGGAACCATGTGATGCCTAGGATTGAACTTGGGTCTCCTTCATGCAAAGCATGTGCTCAGACCTTTGAACTGGTTCTTCAGCCCTTTGTTGTTTTTCTGTAAATAAAAATATGTGATTAAAATACAGCAGGTGAGAATTTTACAACTGACCTACCATGTGTGGTATGGTTAATATATGAAAATAGGATCATATAAAGAAACAATTAGAAATTAATTATGTTTCTTTTATTATGCTTAACTGTTTCAAATTGTAGTGGGAAATAATTTTATGTAATACTAATTTCATATTTATATATGAATAAAGGTGAGGTGATAGAAACTATTCTCTAAACACTTTAATCAAATATTAGTTGGATCACTAAACATGTTTTGAGAGATGTTGCCATTGTTTTACTTTGTCTTAGTAGGTATTCTTTTATGTTGAATAATTAGAATCCACATAATGGAAATTAAATTTCACAGTATTGGTTTTCTCAAAGGAGCATTTTCTATAAATTTGTATTTTCAAAATAATGTTTACTCTACTGAATGCTAATGCGGTTTTTATTAAATACCTTACATTGATGGAAATGGAAAAAATTATTTATAAATTCACTTGGTGCAGATTTCTTCTAAGCTAATTAATATTCATAGCAGCTGATAAGGTACACTTTTTAGATGAAAGTATCTTTTCCCCTAGTTAACTGGTGTTTATCAAAGCTTATATTCTGTGTGCCCTTTGAATTCATATCTTTATGAATACAAATAAGTTTCTACACTTCAGACCACATCATAGTGATTAAAGCTAAAAAGGGTAAAGTTTATTGTATAATATGACATTTGTCATCATAATTGCAAAATAAGTCATTAACTGCAAGACAAGTGCATTTGATTAGTGACATAGTTCAAGATTATTTCCATTAGGAAAAAGAAACTGTCTCAAATGAAATCGTTTAGACTAAGGAATGTAGAACATGAATGCAATATAGACAAAATATTAATAGACTGCTTTATGATGACATCAAAGGACCAATGGAAAAAAAAGATGGATATTCTAACAACAAGGAGGTTGCTATTTTGGGAGTGACCTAGTAAAATTATGAGGTATTAAGCTTCTTTGGATTTCAAAATATGGAAAAGGGATTTATAAACTTTATGATTACATACAAATTCAGTTTAGAAATCAAGTTCATTAATTGATTTTTTGTCTAAAGATAAAATTTTCTCAAGGTATGAGTAACTGAGATTTTTGAATGTGTGAATATTCCAGTTTAGATTATAACTTGGATTTCCTTGTTCGATTTGGGGGTCATAGAAAAGATAATAAAAAGGATGGGGCCGGAGCGATAGTCCAGTAGGTAGGACATTTGCCTTTTGCAGCCAGCCTGTGATGGCCTGGGTTCGATCCTGGGCATCCCATATGGTCCCCGAGCACCACCAGGAGTAATTCCTGAGTGCAGAGCCAGGACAGGGGCGTGACCCAAATAAATGAATAGATGGATGGATGGATGGATGGATGGATGGATGGATGGATGGATGGATGGATGGATGGATGGATGGATGGATGGATGGATGGATGGATGGATGGAAGGAAGGATGGATGGATGGATGGATGGATGGATGGATGGATGGATGGATGGATGGATGGATGGATGGATGGATGGATGGATGGATGGATGGATGATGGATGGATGGATGGAAGGATGGATGGATGGAGGGAGGGAGGGGGAGGGGAGGGAGGGAGGAGGGAGGGAGGGATAGATAGATAGATAGATAGATAGATAGATAGATAGATAGATAGATAGATAGATAGATAGATAGATAGATAGATAGATAGATAGATAGATAGATAGATAGATAGATAGATAGATAGATAGATAGATAAAAAGGAGGGATATATGAGTGGTATCATGTACACCGTGACTTATGTCCCATGTGTGCAAATACTTAGCTGTCTGTGATCCTTGCTAGGGAACCACATGTCTCATTTTTAAGAAACAGATTGATGACTGGTATGTTTGGAATGGATTACCTTTTAGCTAATTAACATTACTACTTTTTAAAAGCTGAACAGTTTTCTCTTAAGCTTTAGAATTGTGTACTTTTTCTCTCTTTCCTTCTGTCTTATCCTTTATACTATTTATGGAATTATTTGAAACATGAACTCCAGTTATATTAGTAGAGTAGTTCCCTTAGAGCATATACAGAAAATGCCAACACTCAATAAAATGCAAAGGGGTTAAATGTGGATTTTATATGGAAAACAACAAAAAAGGATAACTCTATACTTCCTTCAGGGCATGCCTACTGGGCTGACAATGACACTGTAGTTACTGTTGACACACAGACAACTCTGTTCTCACTCCTGATACTGTTGTATTCTCTTTTACAGCCTGTGATCAGCTGTCTCTTGGAGTGGCTGCCATCTTTGGACCTTCACACAGCTCTTCAGCTAATGCTGTGCAGTCCATCTGTAATGCTCTAGGCGTACCCCACATACAGACCCGCTGGAAGCACCAGGTGTCAGACAACAAAGATTCCTTTTATGTCAGTCTCTACCCAGATTTCTCTTCACTCAGTCGCGCCATTTTGGATTTGGTGCAGTTCTTCAAGTGGAAAACTGTGACTGTTGTGTATGATGACAGCACTGGTAAGAAAAAAAATCAGTTTATTAGGTGTGGGCTTTGCCTTAATTATAGATAATTATCTAAAGCTTATTTGTGATTCTTACTGTAGTTCCTTTTTAAAAGTAAGTTATTATACAAAAAGACTTTCAAATAAAAAGTGCTACATTAATATACTATGTTTATATTATTAATCAAATATTTTTCTATTTGTAAAATAAATATTTTTACAGACAAGTATCAGTTACGATGAAATAAAATATTTGATGAAAGGAATGGCTTGGGATATATTTATCCCCCAAGATTTATAGGATAATTTCTCAAGTTGAAGACTCATGATTGGCAGTTAAACAAATGAAAACACTTAGAATTGTATTTGCTTGGGTTTGGGAGTCACAGTTTTGAACCAGAGAGATAGTAAAAGGGTTAAGATACTTGGCTTGCATACTGTAGACTCCTATTTACATTCCTAGGACCACATATGACAACCATCAGGCGTCACTGCTGAGCTGAGATTGGGATAACCCGAGCACTGACTAGTGTGGCTCAATCTATTGTTAAAATTTTAAAGACATAAATCAATATAATGAACATAATTTTAATAGAGGCATAGAATAACATTCAAATAATTAAAAATATTACTTAAAATAGACTTACAATTCCTGATCAATGTAACAGGAAAGTGCATATTTTAAGAGTGCTTGATCAGGTAAGTATTCATGTTAATTAAAATCATTTCACAATTATTTGTAATATAAGCATACCTTATTTTTTCTGAGGAAAATAAGACTTATTAGTGCACTTTTTAATGCAAGGTTTAATTAAGCAAATATAACTTGACACCTGCTATATGCGAGGGACAGTGAGAGATGTAAGTATACACTAGTAAAATAAATTAGCTTCTTGTTCCTATTTAGGAATATGAAATTATTCATGATTTTAACACTATATATAATGTGCTAGTTACATTTTTAACTGCTACTTATAGTGCCTTTTAATTAAATGCACTTTTGAGAATTTAACTGTTCTTTATTTTCTCATAGAAGATAAATGCACCCTTTGAAAAGTAATTATATTTTAATATATGCCCAGATATAAATTTAGAATAATTTTTCTTTGCTATATTTTTTTAATTCTCAACATAGAATTTTGATAACAGAATTTAAAAGTTTGTTTATAAGTGCCTTCAAATTAATAGAATGACTGATCACTTGGGAAGAAATGTGACTCTAACTAGTACTCTGAATTGAAATGGAAAAAATCGCCTCATACTCAACAAGATAAACACTATTAACTCCATTATGGAGTTATGTATCTCCTGTTTACTGCAGAATACATTGTGCTATTTTATTTACATTTTCTTTTCCCTTTCCAGATTTATTTATTATGTATGCTATTCTTCCCATCTATATTCATTTCTGTTTTGTTGTGATGTCCAGTTTGATACATGATAATTATACTTTCATCCAGTCTTTGTTCCCACCTCCCAACAGATGGGATAATAGATGAAATATAGTGCTGGTGTAGGAAAAGTTCTTAGAATGATGTTAACAGGAGCTGTTTATTTTTATGATAATTAGCATTTGTTGTTGTCGTGGATGAATGCTTTTAAATACCCTGAAAGTCTGTTATAACTCTGAATGATGTCCAAAAATGATGGGAAAGAATTGGCTTCAAAAACAAAGCTGTGTTTCTGTCAGTCATTTTGGAACATATGATTCATTTTAAATATAAACTAAAAATAAGTTGGGTAGCTGTCAGCTTGTAAGCAGTTCCAAGATAAGTTGTGAATTTTTTGCTTTAAAATCTCTATGTTTCATTTTTGTTTATAGATCAGCAGTGCATTACAAAGAATTCTGGACTGGTAAACAATGCCTAGGAGTATAGTCCCAGTCTTGCTACTAAATTACTGGTAAAAGTTAGAAGAAAAAATTTAAAAAAAGAAGGAATTGGGAATAACTGGGAAAAAAGGATCTATAAAGCACTAGGCACGCTAGTAGTTTCTATAAATAAGCTATTTTGCTTAATCATCCAAACAGTTGTATGAGTCATAAAGGAAGCAGGATATCACCTTATGAATTGTTTCTTCCTACAGTGACTGACTTTTTGCCCCTAGCAGCACTGTACAAAAATGAGAACTTCCATAATTCCTTCTCTTTTCAGCCCCATTAACAAGTCTGTGGGTTTTTTTTTAGTTTGTGGTATTTCATTATAAATGATAGGGGCTGGAAAAAAAGTACAAGGGTATAGTTTTTCACACAATTAATCAGTCCAATCCCCAGCATTGACTATGGTCCCCTGAGCACCATCAAAAATGGTCTCTGAGCACAGAGCCAGAGTAAGCCCTGAGCACAACTGGTTATAGTTCAGAAACCCAGTTCCCATGCCTGCAAAGAAGTAAGTATTCAGTTGTTAAGGCTTAAAAATAATTATATTGGAGGGGGAATGTGGCTCTTCCTTCATGGAGGACCCAAGGCCCCGGCTCAAGGGATCTCCTGTGGATTGTATAGCCTTAACGGGGACTAGCTGGGTCCCCAGCAGTACTCACTGTCTATTAGGTGACTTAGGCCTGTGTCGGGGCTGATATTATTCCCCCTAACCTGTCCACAGAATAATGAGTAGGGCTAGAAGTTCCTGAAGGTTATTCTTTAATGCTGCTTAAAGAATAAGCAGCATTGCTCTCTGCAGGAACCTCTCCTGGACCTTTGTCTCTCTCCCCCATAGAGAGACAGACGTCTCTCCTTCAGGCTGCTCTCTCTTTGGGGGTCTATGCAGGCTTCTCTTATCAAGGCCTCCTCACTTCCGGATGTCTATGTTCTAGGCTTTATGCTTCCAGTCCTCTCCCAGGATGTCTCCTTTCAGGACCTATTCCTTAGGTCCTTGCTCAGGACTTTTCTCTTCAAGGCTTGTTTTCTCAGGACTCCCTGGCTATGTCCCTATTTCCCTAGTTGCCTTGTTTCATCTTTTGCTACCATTTCTGTCTTTCTGAATCCCTGTCAAAGTCTGAGTTTCTCCATGTTGCCTTACTGTCAGTGGTTCTAATACTCAGAAGCCCTGAAGCTCTGTAGCTCTGTAGCTTTGATGCCAACCCTCAGCCCTCAGGCTCAGACACTAGGCCTTATGGTTCTGGTGTTGACCATCAGGAGCAGCTTCTCCTTCCTGGTGCTGGCACCAGGGGCCCCATAGCCTAGGTGCTGGCCAGGCAGTAGAGGTCACGGATCTCTCAGTCTGGACACCCCTCCCCCCAAGATGCTCTCCTGGGCCCCCTATTTTTAGTCTCGTCCAGGTTGAGAACCCTGGCCTCAACTGTCTTAACCGACCTTGGGAGGTACTCTGCCTTTAAGATCCCACATTCAGTGAAATTCTTAGACATAGCACCCCCTTCAATCCTGAAAACTATTTTTATAAAGTTAGATAAAAATTAATTAAAGATCCCACTAACAAGTTTTAACCATTGCCAATTCAACACCCTTTGATTTTAGATCTAGCCATGTCTTTATACTTTGCACCACTTTTTAAGGTCAGTCATTATTATTTATCACCTGAGTTATAATCAGCAGTCTCAAAACTGATCTCCCTTTCCAAGAGGTATGTGCTAATCAGTTATCTATGACTGCAGTAAGAATTTTGTTTTTAGGAAAGTAATTGTGTTGACTTAATCCTGTTAACAGATTCTCATTGCAATCATATAGAAAAGCAAAAATATTTTCAAGCCTTATGAAATCTGCTCTGATAAATCTCTGGATTGTGTCTCTCAAATTGAGTCATTAAACTTTTTTCAATCAGCCCTTATGGTATTCTGGTAACAATTTAAAAGTCCTCATTCTCTCTCAGTCCTCCTATACACTAAATGTACATAAACAGGCGTTTGCACAGTAGTATGTACAGCTTCATGCATACCATCGAGTTTAGATGTCTAAAAGAAAGGATAGTTTAACCACAGCTTTGAAATCTGCATTGGCCTCCCCAAGCTTAAATCCCTATAAATACAATATTGTCTTGAGTAAATTCATCAAATCCTGAATGACTTTCTTGAACATATTTTTCTGTATTAAATACCTATTTAATAAGGATGGATTCTAAGGCTGATAGTCTATAACCAGAACTTACATCTAGCATACACATGGAACTACTTTAATAAATATCTATAATATTAGTATGTATAAAAGATAATATGCATTCTGTCGTAGCTATTTTCTAAGATGCTAATATTTTTTGTGGGTGCATACCAGACCCTGCACTCAGGGACCACTCCTGAGTAGTGTTTGGGGGAGCATCTGCGGTACCAGGACTAGAAGCTGGGACAGCTGCATGTAAGTCAAGTGCCAGAACTGCTGTACTATTACTCTAGACCCTTAAAGACTAATAAATCATCTTCCCAGGGTCATTTTGTTATTTTGGTATTTGGTATAGCATTTTTGGTATTTGACCTATTCTGAGCATATTAATTAGTAACTTTTAGACAAGAAACATGATTTGTTCTATCATTTCAGAACTCTTAAATATAAATTAGAGAGAATTGTGCTTTTAGCCTCTTTGAACTCCAGTTAAATATCTATGTACTCATTTCACTTGTATCACTTGTCTTCCTATTGTTCATCGATTTGCTCAAGTGGGCACCAGTAACATCTTCATATGTCTTGTTGCATGCTAGTGTAGCCCAAGGGCAACTGCTCGCTCCAGGAACACGAAGAGCCTTAAACCATTACTTCAGGTCATGGGAATGAGGTCTATAATTGTTATTTGCTTTTGGCTTATCAAATACTGCTCATCAGAGTCACACCCTACAGCGAAACCTATTTCAAGCTCAGGTATGCCTGATCCAGAGACTCAGATACATGGGGGCAGAGCTGCTACCAGTACTGGCTCTCCCTGTGCTCAGCTGATCATGAGGCACTCGGGAGAGAAGGCATCCCAATATAGCCTCACAAGAAGCCAGAGGAACCCCCTCACCATGAGGGCAGTCATTGTCAACATCCAGGCTCCACATATCATCAGAGCTCCACCCAAGAGAAAAGCTGATTTCTCCCTGTTGTGCATGGCTGCAAAGCAACTGCGTGATTCATTAGTAAATGTACGAGATAAGAGCCTACTACTGAGAGTATATCACCGGCACAGCAGAGCCTGGCAAGCTACCTGTGTTGTATTTGATATGCCAATGTACTCATTTACTTACTTAAAATCATTTACCACCTGTCTTCTATATACCAGATGCTACAATAAATACAAGGGACATTGCTATAAATGGCATTTTGTCTCTCTTGTGTTTTTGGAGTGAAGAAGAGAGAACATATAGGTTATTTTTAAGTACAAATAGAGACAAGGAAATAGTATTATAACCGCTCAAGAGAAGATTTTAGAGGTGTCTGGTAAAGGGAAAGGAGAGTTTTATAAAAGGTGAAATTATAATGAAGATATGAAGGACAAGTAAAAGTATCTCAACTATAAAGGGTGAAGGGAGCTATTTATATATTGTGTGTATATATATATATATACACACATATATACACACTATATATATAAATAGCTCCCTTCAACCCCTTTATAGTTGAGATACTTTTACTCATATATTGTATATATATATATATATATATATATATATATATACACACACACAAAGTAAGATACTTAAGAGAACCAGATAAGAAAAATCACAAATAGCCTTTTACTAACTACTATACCTTTTCCTTATCTTTCTGACTCCTTAGCCTAGAACATTCATAGCTATAGAAATACTATTCATGTTTTGACTGAAGTGATGTTGATTTCTGAACCACCATTGAGTGCCTGAGAAGTAGCTATGTATTGATTTAGTTAGTTTTCTTGGAAATCAGAGAAGGACTTAGAAAATGGTCCATTCAATAGTATAGGCTTTGACATATATTATGACCTTTGGTATCAGAATATCCTGAATATTTTTCAGCCAATTACTTGACTTTTAAAAATGTGATTTAATGCATTTGCAAATTGAAGATAGGTAGTTCAGAAAATTTAGGGAGTTCATAAAAAAATCGGAAATCAAGTTCTTCATTCATCGAATACACATAGGAAATTGAATCACAATGGTATAAATATCCCATGTATTGCCATTTATTTTTTTTTTACTATTTTAATGAAAAAAAGACTTATTACTATCCTGCTTTTTAATATAGCAAGTAAACTTGGTTGAACTGAAACTATTTGATTGACTATGTAATCCACTCTGTTAAATATTTTTTTTAGTGATTAAACATGTATTTATTTTAGTTCAGTTAAAACATACATTGTTCCATTGAAACGGTGTAGCACTTTGCCAACAAATCATACTGAATTGTTTGCAGCACCCATCCCGCCACCAGTGCCCATCTCCCACCACCAACGTCCCCGGTTCCCTCCCCTCCCCCAGCCCTGCTCCATGGCAGGTTCTTGATTTCTTTCCATTTCTCTCTCTTTCTCTTTCCTCTCCCCTCCAGACTATGGATTACAGAACATACCTTAAAGGGTTGTCATGTGTATCTTTTTGCCTCTATTTAGTGTTCAGTTCTAGGTTGGTATTAGTACCCTCAACAATTGTTAGCACACTGTTCCATTTCTGTCTTACCTAGCCTCTGAATCCCACACGTTTGTGATAATTTCCACCTTTGACAGGACCTCCTGATATATGTTTCACTTGATCTTGGATATTGGTATCATATTATGTACCTATATATTTATGTTATGCAGATAAATGCAATCATTCTGTATCTGTCTCTCTCCTTCTGGCTAATTTCGCTCAACATAATCTTCTCCATGTCCATCCATTTGTAGGCAAATTTTATAACTTCATTTTTCCTAACAGCTGCATAGTATTCCATTGTGTAGATGTACCAAAGCTTTTTTATCCAGTCATCGATTTTCGGGCACTCTGGTTGCTTCCAGATTCTGGCTATTGTGAATAATGCTGCTATGAACATAAAAGTAGGGATGGTGTTTCCGCTGCGTATTTTTGGCTTCCCAGAGTAGATTCCCAGCCATCTACCAAAAGCCCACAGCGAGCATCATTCTAAATGGGGAAAAGTTGAAAGCCTTCCCCCCCTGAGATCAGGGGACAAGACAAGGTTGCCCACTCTCACCTCTTTTATTCAATATAATACTGGAAGTACTTGCCATAGCAATCAGAGAAGAAAAAGGACATCAAGGGCATCCAGATAGGCAAGGAAGAAGTCAAGCTATCATTATTTGCAGATGACATGATATTATACCTAGAGAACCCTAAACTCTCTACCAAAAAACTCCTAGAAACAATAGACACATATAGTAGAGTGGCAGGATACAAAATCAACACCCAAAAGTCGGTGGCTTTCCTATATACAAATAACGAAAGAGAAGAAAGGGATATTAAATATTTTAATATATTGTTAGTTGTTTTCATATGGTTCATTTTGTTGTTATTTTAAGAAAGCAATGCATGGAATTAATTTTTGGTAAGGTCTCTATAACTTCACTTGAAGATTATTTTAATAAGGCTATCAATTTATGGATAATAGAAAAGAGAATATAAAAATTGCCAAATGAGTCAAGGTGAGAAAAAGGTTGTCAGTCTCATTTAAAAAGTTTTTATATGAGTTATGTTGGGGTTAATGATTTGAAGATGTTTGTAGAAATTGAATAAAGTTATAAAGTAAACAAATGGAAGAATGTGAGAGAGCGAAAATACGGAGAGAGTGAAGATCGAAATCTTCTCAAGGTTTTGGTTAGTGCCACTATTCAATGGTGCATTTACTAATATGGTGGGGAGGGAAGAGGAAAATATATGAGAGAAGGGATATTAAGTTTAGTTCTTTAGACATGCTATAAATAAATGCTGAAAATTAAAAGCTTAATGTAGACATACATTAATTCTATTGATATTTTCTCTGCTCATTGTCCTTTCTTTGTGTCAAAAAAGAAAATTAAGAAAATTGATCCCAAAGTAGGATCAAGAAACTTTGAAATTATATTCATGAGTAGGCAGCTGCAAAAACATAGGAAAAAAGTCAATTTAAAGTATTATATTTAAAAAATTGATTAATTTGTCCTATGAGCATAGTAAAAATGACCATAACCTTATCCTAAACAAAAAAGAGAAACATTCCTTACTAGCTTTATTAACTTGAATGAAGTATTTATAGATTATGCTCTAGATACATCTGTATTTTAGAATTAGTTTAAGAAAATGGAGAGTACAACTTTAGCTTATTTATCTTGGGCCAGAGATTAAATGAGGTAAAATGAAACAGTTCAATAGAATAAGCTAACATGAAATATATGTTAGTTAGTTCCTAGAAAACTAACTTTTAATAATATAACAATTTATGTGTTGCAAAACATATAACAGAATAATTTAAACTTATTTTAGGGAGTATGGTAATTTGGATCTAAGATGATTATATGTTATACATTCTAAGTACAAAGCTTCAAGTTTTTAAATTCCAAGTTCAAATACAATTAGCAATTATGAGTTAAACCTAATTATTTGGATATAGTTGATTACATGGCTTGGTGTATTCGTGTTTCCACAAAGTTGATTTTGCTAGAGAATGTAGTTTCTTTATTCTAGTTAAGCAACCATAAAAATATGAAATAAAATTACTTGGGTTATGATTAGATGATAATGAATATCTAAATATAATAATATGAGGAATAGGGAGATGACACAAAGAAGCTAGAGTGCATGCTTTCTAGGGGGAAGCAAGGAGTTCAGTACCTGGGCACTTCACGGTCCCGTGGGAGTGACCTCTGAGCACCTTAAGGTACTCTCCAAAAATGTTCACATAATTAATTCCCTAAATTTTTAAAACTTTAAATCGTATGTCAATGATTAAATAAGATTTCCAGCACACAGTTTGTACTTGCAGTACTGTAATAAATTTTGGGTCTTAGAAATAGAATGGATGGATCTTGCATTAGACCTTAATGAAATATGGTAATCACCTTTGCAAGAAAAGGGAAAAAATGGTCATAAATGAGACTAGTTCTCTTTTGTGGCCAAAGAATATTAATTTTACATATATGCTGATCATTTCTGTCACAATATTCCCCCTTGTCTTATTTTTTGTCTCTTTCATTACACAGCACAAGGAAAGAAATTAGTATTTATGTTATATCTTTGATAGTTTAGCAATTTTAACGACTTTCTTTCACAGGAAAGCAAAATCCTCTACTTAGACTTCTATGTCATCTTTCTAACCTTGTGTCACTCTCAACCTTTTAATTTCTGTTGTAATACATAAATCCCATTTTCCATTTTATAGAGTATGTTCAGAGTTTTACTTCAAATTATCTTATGTAGTTTGCCACTGTGTATTTCACTCTCATTATTTTTTTTCATCTAATCCATGCCATCCTATTTGTATGCTGTGACTTAACACTACTTTGCATTTTCAGTTGTTTTTATCTAGTTCCACATTCAGAAATCCAACCACCCAATGATAAACTTTATTTGGAATATAACACCGGTACTGTTGTCCAAAGACAAAAGCCAAAAGCTTATTTTTATATCAAACCTTACTTTTCCCTTTTAATTTCTTTATAGTATATTGCTGCATCACATTCCTAGTAATAGTTGTGAATTTTAATTTTTTTTCATCTTTTATTCTCAGTGTATTACTTAGTACTTCTAATTATTGTATCCGTATTTTTCTGTACTTCATGCCACTGCCTATCTTTGTTAACATCTCCAATTGTCTAGATTTTATCTGCCCATTGCATTGCCTTTCTTAAATTTGACAACCTAAAACAGACATAATTGTCTTTTCTGAAATTATAGCCTGATGATGTCATTCACATAACTTCTAGCTATTCAGTGGTTCTCTATTCTTTGAAAAACAATTTTAAATTTCTTAGCATTACTCACATACATATATATGCATACATACATATATGTATATATACATATATATGTATATATGTATATATATACATATATGTATGTATGTATATATTTAACATTGAAAAACAATTTTAAATTTCTTAGCATTACTCACATACATATATGTATACATATACATATATGTATGTATGCATATATATGTATGCATGTATATGTAAGTAATGCATCCATATATATATACATATATATGTATGCATGTGTATATATACACATACATATGTATATATCTTGTCACTTGTCATTTGTTCATTGATTTGCTCAAGCAGGTGCCATTAACATCTCCATTCATTGGGAATGAGTTCCATTATTGTTACTGTGTTTGGCATATCAAATACACCACAAATAGCGTACAAGGCTCTGCTGTGGCTTTGGGTTCATCACAGGGGGCTCAGTCTTTTTCTATGTCAGACCATCAACCATCCAGGGCCTACAGGGCAGAGACCAGGGTGTAGACAAGCCTGTCTCCTGTCTGCCACCTGCTGATGCAGCCGGGCACTGTAACTACACCTGCAACACCTTGAGATATTTTTAATAAAACATATTATATATAAAAATGCTGGATTTAGACGTGACTACAAGAGTATGCCACCAGCACGGCAGAGCCTGGCAAGCTTCCTGTGTCGTATTTGATATGCCAAATACCAGTAACAATTATAGACCTCATTCCCATGACCTGATGGAATGGTTTGAGACTCTTTAGTTTCTGGATTAAGCAGATCCCCTTGGGCTCTACTAGCATGAGATAGGACATAGGAAGATGTTACTAGTGCCTGCTCGAGCAAATCGATGATGAACGGGAAGACAGTGATACAGTGATACAGTGAATAAGACTCTATGTCCCAACATATGTATTGTGCTCACATAGTTGCTTCTGCCTTTTTGTTTTAAAGTATGAATATGAAAAATAATCTTCCTAGACTCTTATTCATACAGAGTTGATAATTCAGTCCTTGATTAATTATCAGTTATTTACTGTATTTTAGTACTGTTCTATATACTGGATATATCATTGGAGGAAGCAGAAAAAATTATTTGCCTTGAAAATTATTTATCTTGTAAATAATTGAATACTGTATAATGTGATAAACTATAACAAAGTAAATATCTATATTATCTGTCCCCAAATGTGATTAGTTTAGTGGAGAAAATAAAGCTGTGTAGGAGTATAGAGCACACAGAATGGTGTATTGCAATATTTAATTGAATTGTCAGAAAAGAATTTAATTGGAAGGTGACACTTTAACTAGGACTGGAGTGATCAGAAGAAATGAGGCATGTAGACTATTAGAATAATTTCAACCAAAAAACAAAAAATAAAAATAGAGAAGAATGAAAAATGAATTTTTGCCAGGGGAGTTATTTTTGTATCTTTGTTTAGTCTAAAGATGTTTTGGTAAGCTAAATACAAGGAATTTTTGTGACATCTTTCTTTTATATGTACATGTCTGTTTTTTTGCTTATGTCTATGTATGTTTCATTCTATTCTTTTAAACTGCAATTCTTTTGCACTTTAAAGTTATACTTTAAAACAACTGTATGGAGTGTGTCTTAGTAGTAGACCTTACAGCATGAGGCTGGGTGTTTGGTTCCTGGCATTACTCACAAGCTCACTGCAATCCTGGAGGAACTGCTGTTCCTTGTGACAAAAGGAAAGTATATAAGCTCACATGCTGCAACAAATTATGTATAGGTAACAGAGCATTATTATATGAGCCCATATAAAAATGTGGCTATTTCCTCACAAAATCTTGTTTTTATATGTTACTCAGTGCTAATTATATAACACAGAAAAGTCCCTAAAACAGATTACTTATCTTTAAATAAAATTTCAACTAAATAAGAATCACGCTACGATATCGAGTTTACAAGATGTGGTAGATCACGTCTTAGGTACCCAAATAAAATAAATGATGAGTATGGAGGTCTTAAAAAGCACCGATCATAATGGATTTTTTAAAGCTTAGAGTTGATACTCCTGATACATCAAATTAACATACTGGCTTTTAAAACAGTTTTGTTTTCACTATACAGCATTGTAAAACTATCCATCTTCCTTTGGATACAGGACATATGTTATGTTGGGAGATGCAGTAATACCAAATAAAAATTTATGAGAGGACATGAGTGAATTAGTACTGAAATCCTAGGAAGGATGTTTTCCCTTGTTATTTCAGAGTGCTTCCAAATGGCAGATAGTATGTCTCTGATTGTATTTCAGTGACTGAGCCAGGAAGATAGCTTCAGTGGTAGAGAACCAGGTTAGTTGACATATGTGAATCTGAGTTTAGCTGAAATGCCACCTGTACCTTATTATATCCAAACCTAGACTATGAGTAAGGCTCTATAAAAATAGTTTTCAGTGATAAACTACTGAAATAAATCAACATGCACAAGTGTATCCTGTGATAGTCTTAGCCATTAAACGTTAATGACAATACAAAGGCTGATATGCACCTATCCTTGTCCATAATACCAACCAAAGATACTATTTTATTATTAATCAAAACTTTAAGACATTTCTGAAAGTCTAATTATTTATTTTTGGCATAGCAACACTTATTATTAAATTATATAAAAATCAAGAGAGCTTGTTATTAAATATAATGTTAAATTGGTTCTTAAATTTTATCTTATTTTTCCCTTTCATATACATATAAAAATCCTGAGCATTTGTCTTAAGTCAATCTCAAGTGTTGAGATGCCTTGACTTATGTGAAAGTATTTTTTCAATCAAGAAAGGAAACAGCACATTTTGGCAGATGTTAGTAATTTTAGCAGTAACTAGTTTTCAATACTTCTATAACTTAGGCTTCAATACCTAATCTTTGAATTTGGGTGTAGTTAATTGCACATCTTTAGCTGCTGAAATGTGAGTAACAGTTTCATTCTGCTATAGATGAAGCATCTCATTGTACAACACTTCATTCTCTAGCTTACTCATTGCATGCTAAAGAAATGGAGCCATGGGGCTGGAGCGATAGCCCAGCGGGTAGGGCGTTTGCCTTGCACACAGCCGGTCCATGCCGGCCCGGGTTCGATACCCGGCATCCCATATAGTCCCCCAAGCACGGCCAGGAGTAATTCCTGAGTGCAGAGCCAGGAGTAACCAACCCCTTAGCATTGCTGGGTGTGACCCAAAAAAGCAAAAAAAAAAAAAAAAAAAGAAATGGAGCCATAACTTTGAAGCATTTGAAAATGCTAAGCCAAAATATGAAAGCTAGCCATACTAGAAAATTATATAATCTAGGTTAGACATTGCTCTTCTTAAAAAATTATTTTATTATACCACCAAAAGATAAACAATTATAAAGATGTTCATGTTTGGGTTTTGGTCGTACAGTTCTCCAGCACCCATCGCTCCTTGAGTGCACATTTTCCACCACCAATGTCCTGAATACCCTCCACCCTCCCTAGCCTGCCTCTATGGCAGGTTATTTATCTCTTTTCTCTCTTTATCTTTCTCTCTCTCTTTATCTCTTCTATCTCTTGCACAATGTGGATTGCAATACATACATTTAGAGGTTATCATGTGTATTTTTTTCCTGTATTAAATGCTCATTTCTAAGCTGGTATTATCACTTTCAACAAATTGGCACACTGTTCCTTGCTCTGTTTTACCTAACCTCTGACTCCCACACATTTATGGTGGATTCCACCTTTGATAAGACCTCTTGATGCATGTTTTGCCTGAACTTGGATATTGATCATTTGATCACTTGAATCCCGTTATTCATCGATTTGCTAGAGCGCCGTGCCAGTAACATTTCCATTGGACCCTATCACGTGCCAATGTAGCCCAATGGAATCTGGTTGATTCAGGAATATGAAGAGCCTCAAACCGTTCCTTCAGGGTCTTGACAAGGAAGTCTGACCATCTTGTAGTTGGGCGGCCACGTGATCTTTTGACATCCCGTGGGATCCATGTGGTAATAGATCTAGTCCAGCAGTTGTCTCCTAATCGCATTACATGTCCAGCCCATCTGATTTTCGATGCCTTGGCAAATGAGACAGCATCCCTAATTATGGAATAGCAACGGAGGTCAGAACTCCGAATTCCTTCTCTCACTTGAGTGAGGCGTGATACCCCAGGCATAGCTCTTTCGATTCCTCTCTGGGAGACCTTAATAGCATTCTCATCCTGCTTTCGTAGGGCCCAGGTCTCTGATGCGTATGTTAATGCAGGGAGAATGGTGGAGTCAAAGAGATGTGCCTGGAGCCTCAGGTTCTTTGTCCTTTTAGCTATTTCTTCGATGACTTTGAAGGTATTCCATGCCGCTCTCTTCCTCCTCTGCAGGTCAGGTTTTAGGTCGTTCATCATGTTGATTTCTCAACCGACGTACACATAACTGCTGCATTCATAGATGTTTGTTCCATTGAGAGTGAATGGGGCCTCTGGAACTAGTTCATTTTTCATGAACATAGTTTTCTTTAGATTCAGCTGTAGACCTACTTTCCACATTCTCAGTCAAAATCGGCCAGCATTTGTGCTGCTTGGCTAATGTTTGGTGTTATTAGAACGATGTCATCAGCAAAGCAAAGGTGGTGTAGTTGCTGACCATCTATCTTCACTCCCATTCCTTCCCATTCTAATTGTTGCATGATGTTCTCGAGGGTGGCGCTGAAGAGTTTTAGTGAAATGGTATCACCCTGTTGAACCCGGTCTTTTTGACATCAATGATCATTTCTTTGTAGAATGGTAAGATCCTGGTGGTGAATCCGTAATACAGATCATGAAGGATCTTGATGTATTGGGTTTGAACACCCTGTTTGCCTAGGGCTTCGATGACCGCTTCAGTCTCCACAGAATCAAAGGCTTTCTGTAAATCAATGAACGTGAGACAGAGTGGCATCTTGTACTCCCTACAAACCTTGATGAGCTTGGTTACTGTGTGGATATGGTCAATTGTGTTGAATCCTTTCCGGAAGCCAGCTTGCTCGCATGGTTGTCCTTCATCTAGTGTTTTGCCAATCCTATTCAAGATGACTCGTGTAAACAGCTTGTAGATGACGGACAAAAGGCAGATGGGGCTATAGTTGCCGATGTCTTGAATGTCTCCCTTCTTGAACAGTAGAACTGCCCTGCTGGTTTTCCATTGGGAGGGCACCTTGCATTTGGATAGGTAGCATATGAAGAGCCGAGCTAGTGTATTGTTGAGTACCGACGGCAGATTCTTCAGGTGTTCGGGTCTGACTTTGTCTGGGCCTGGTGCTGTTTCCTTCTTTACTGGTGAAATGGCATGTCGGATTTCAGAAGGGAGAACCTTGGGAATGACATATCCATCCTGTGGAATTTGGTATGTGGGCAGGTGAGTGTGGTTATCAAAGAGATCTGAGTAGAAGTCATGGATAATCTTCTCCATTGCCTTTCTGGAAGATGTGATAGATCCATCAGGGCCTCGGAGGGCAGTCATCTTGGTCTTATAGTTGGCGAAGGACAGGCGGGCAGTGCGAATGCTTTTCCTGGCTTCTGCTGCATCTTCCAGTATTTCTGCTCTTCTGTCTTTGAGGTCTTCTTTTATCTCTTCTCTGCACTGTTTAGCAAGCTTGGACGTTAGCATTTGGTCTCCTGGGCTCGGGCCTTGTCCCTTTGGCCAATGAGCTTGAGAGTTTCTGAATACTGGCGTCCTTTTGTGTCTTTCTCTCTCTCGGCAGTGCTGAACCAATTGGTTGTATTCTTCATCAATGTCATCAATGATGGTATCTGCCCATATTGCTGCAATGGTGCCAAAGAGTTCCCATTGGTGGTTCCTTCTGGGAGTTCTCTTCTTAAACTGCAGTCTTTTCTCCCGTTGCGGGAAGTAGAATTTTGCACGAAGGAGACTGTGGTCCGATCCTGTTTGGAATTTGGGGAGGACTGCAACATCCGTCAGACAAAACCGTCGATTGAAGATGATGTGGTCAATTTCATTATGAACTGTCCACCAGGAGATTCCCATGTCCAACGTTTTGCTTCAGCCTTCTGGCACTCTGAGTTCCCATGAATAGTCTTGGTGGACATGATGAACTCAGTCTCTCACCCTGTTCGTTCCATTCTAGGCCATGGGTCCCGATGTGGAGTTCTTCAGCCAATCTTCTCGGTCCTATCTTGGCATTAAAATCACCAACTATGATCTTGTAGAAGGTGTGATCTTTTGTATAGAACTCTTCCAGTTCCATGTAGAATTTCTCAATTTCATCTTCTTTGTATTTGGATGTTGGTGCATAGACAATGAAGATAGAAATTGTTGGCAGTGGGCCACATCTCTTCAAATGTAATCATTCTATCTGGTTTGTTAGGCATTCAAATGCATCAGTGTTGACGGCCATGTTCTTGTTGACATGGACACCAACAACACTGACACCTCTTTCATCACATTTTCCAAGGAACAATTCTCCGGTGTCAAATACAGCGTGATGAGACTGATGCCTCCTCGTCTCAGTCAGACCAATGATGTCATACTTGATCTTTTTTGCATGCACCATCAGATCCTCAATATATGCTTCCGATGCCAGCGTATGTGCATTGAAAGTATAGACAGTCATTTTAGTCCTTCTTCATTTTGGCAACCTAGGAATTCCATGAAATTTTATCAGGCACTGCTTGTTCTCCTTTCTTACTGCTGCCGTATTAAGGGTTCTATCGGGGTCAGGAAAATAAACATTTTTGTTACTGGTTTTGGCATATCGAACATGCATCGGACAGCTTGCCAGGCTCTGCCGTGCGGGCACTATACTCTTGTGTCGGGGAGCGCCGCCGGGGTCCCGACAGTGTCAGGACAGAGGTTGTCTTCTACCTCCGAGGACGCGGGAGAAAGATGAAAACTCACGAGTCCAGTGCAGTTCCAAAAATGGCTTTTAATAGTACAAAAGCTCTTCCACAGCACTAGAAGATGGAGCAAAAGGCCAAAGAGCAAAAGGCCAAAGCCAAAAGCCAAGGAGCCAAAAGCTGAAGGCTGAGGAACCAAAAGGCAAAAGGGTAAAGGCGAAGGGGCCTCAAGTCAGCCCCTTATATACACCAAAGTAATCCAATCAGGAGGTTGTCATGCCAACAAAGAACCCTAAACAGAGTGTAGTGCCACACACCCTATTGTAGGTATAAACAAAGGTTACACCAAGGACTAATCCCGAGATTATCTCTTATGTAAAACACTGGAGAGAGAGGGGGTTGATATAAAGTAATACATCTTAACTTCATGAGCTTCATGTAATCTAGATGGTACCCACAAGGTCCTTCTTATTATTATCTGCACCAGGGTGATTCTGAGTATCTTGTTCTCATGTACTGAAAGGGTCATACTCGCCTGCTTAGAGCAAACTAGTATGATCCTTCCTATAGTCTACCTTTAGTCTCAGCGTAGCCAGGGTGGTAGTCTCCTGGTAAATTCTAACTGTCCCACGTTGGGTGCAGTGGGTATAAAGAGGAGCTGTGCCCAATCTAGAAAACATAGAAGTCTTAGTAGATGTATAAGTCAGAAGTTATTCAATCAAGGTGACTTCTGTAAGTGCCACACCCTCTAGCAGTGTTTACATAGAAGAGAGATCTCATTAGAATGAACATTGGCTTAAATAAGATTAAGCTGGGAGTGAGCAAAAACAACAAAACTCCCAGATTAGCTAAACATGTCCTCCAACAACTCTCCCTTTTTTGTTTACAAAAATATAAAAATACAAGTATTCTAAATAATACATACAGAGGAGAGAAACAGAAAAGGAACAATTCCAATTACAAGGTAATATCATATGTTGTCCCAATGTCCGAATTAATTTTGAACCGAGTAAAGTTCATAGTAAAATGTCTCTGGCTGTTTGGTCATAACAGACTACAGCCTGTATTGTCCTAAATTAGTGAGAGTCAATTTCCCATGAAGTCACATCTCGGAACAAGGTCTGAAGAACTGAAGAACTGATTCTGGAACAGCAGCATTGGTGAAGACAGGAATGAGTCTCGGGAGAGCAATCATCAGGGACTCGATGTATTATCAGGAACACTGGATCAGGTTTCATGAGCACTGGAACAAGTATCTCGAATTCTGGAACTGGAGTCTTGAGTGCTGGAACAGGTGTCCGGAACATCGGTGTGGGCATCTTGCAGGGCTTCTTCAGCAAGGGAACATTGGCACCGGTAACTGTACCTGTAGCTTAGGCGAGACAAAAACACTTTTCGAGGTTAATCACAAGTAGAGATTTTAAGGCTTTGTAGGGATCCAAGTCTGGGATGGAGAGAATAACATAAAGAAGCTCCAACATGGGTGGAGCAGGGAAATAAGTACGAGAATTGATGATTTTAAAATTGATAAACCTAGTGGATCAGCAGTGGAGCTGATGAATGTAATAGAGGTTTGTAGTGGTCAGAAATTGAGAAGGTAGTAGTTGAGACATAACATAGACACAACATTAATCACAAACATAATGGTGGCCACCACATGCACACACACACACACACATATATTTGATCGATCAATATCTTACAGCTGTATATGTGACCCATTTAGGGTGATAAATGGTAACGAGTCAAGCGCTTCATGAATAGAAAGCCGGCAAATGATGGTGAGAAAGTGTCTTTTCCTGTGAATAGAGCATTGGGAAAAATTAGTTTTGCAAATTATTAAATTTTTAGTGAGCACTGTTTTAGGAGTCTCGGAGTATTGAGCACTGTAGCGCAGGTTTACTGGATTCGAATATCTCATCCTGTGAACAGAATCATTAGAAAAACAATTTTTCATTGATTTAGCAAACATTTTTGTAATGAGCACTGTGATCAGAGTCCAAAGCCTGGAACATCATAGAAGGAATCTGCAGCAGCCAAGTTCTTTTTCTGTAAATCTCTGAACAAAAGCATTAAAAACTTTTTTATTAGTTTTTAGTAGATTTTGATATTGAGCACTATACTTGGAGTTCACCCTCTTTTTCTCCTTTTTTTTTTTTTTTTTTTTTTTTAATTTTTTTTTTTTTTACCTGTAAACAGAACATTAGAAAACTCATTACGTTTTAAGACCTTGACACTAAATATCATACACGGGAATCCATTTCATTTTTCTTCGAACATCAGAAAACTTCATTAGTCATTTCTGTACATAAAAACCTTAGAAAATTCTTACAAAAATATCTTCTCCTTGAGAGTTATTCGCATGCTCTCTCTCACCTTTAAACATTTCAAAGCAGCAAGGAAACATAAAGACACACATTAAACACTTAGAAAATATATTTTTTTATGGTACCTTCTTTTGTGAGGGTTATTTAGGTGCCTTAACCTTTAAACTCGCTCCAAGGCAGGTTTTTTTTTTTTTTTTTTTTTTTTTAGAAAGAAAGGGGTTATCTCCAGCTAAAGCATATCAACAGGCTGCAATGGAAGGTTATTTTTATTAAAGATGAACCAAGATCAACAGGCTGGAAAGCAAAATTATTGTTATTAAAGATGGACCATGTTCAACAGGCTGCAAAGCAAGATTATCATTAACCAATCCGGGAGATTTGAACAGCAGCTTGCAATTTAAAATTAAGGCTTTATAGTGAAAAAAAATTAGGTGTTTTTAGACCGGTATTGAAAGAAATGAGGTTTTTAGACCTTCTATCCATTTATAATCAATTTTTACTTAGGTGAATTGACTGGTTTTTTGAGTCTGCATCCGTGTTTTCCAGCGGCTCTCCTTAAGACAAATTTAAGGTGAATAATGGTAAAGATACCTGTCTTTTGTTGTTTCAGCAACCGATTCTGAAAGTTTTTGAGCACATTTAACAATTCGTCATTAGCCATAACATTTACCATAAATCATTCGCCAAAACTATTCATTTGCCAGAAGTCATTTGCCATAAATATCCAATCACGTAACTTAATTGTCTGCTAACTCCAGCCACGTGGGACTGAGCACAGACAAATAAAAGGTGGACAATTTAGTCTGGTTTGTCTCTATGGAAAGCTATGGTGCACATGAAGTTGGCAGGCAGCTGTAGATTGAGCCTAACACTCTTTTCCAACTGAATTAAATAAAGATGCCACCAAGAAATCTGACCTTTCATTTTCTTAAACCAAAGGTCCGGGGGAAGCCTCTACTTTAAACTTAACAGCTTGCTCACCAAAACTTGCACTCAGCTCCCGTTGGGAGAGGTGCAGTTTTATCACAAAAATCATAAGAGTTAGCACCAGAAAAGGCCAAAATAAAGAGTGGTCATGAGGAATGTTGCAAAGCTTCCAGAGCTGTGCTCTTTGACTATTAAGTTGAGAACAGGAGGAACTACAAGGCTTTTGAGGCCTGGACAGGCTCAGGGAATTCCGTTCCTCCCCTTGGTTCTCATCAGAGCTTGTAAGAACTCTGGGGAAACCCTCAAACCGAGTATCCCTTTCCATCAGAGGGGCTTCTCCGCCTTGGAGGTATTAACTCGGGCAGATTTTCGGTTTGAGAGTCTGCCTCCTCTGGATGCTTCGTTTCTTTCTCTAGGTTATCGTCAAGACTTAAAATCTGTTTGCTAGATTTAATTTCATGACTCTCTGAAAGACAAGCAGGAGTTACAAAAGTCGAGACTACTGCTATCACCTGAAAAAAGAAAATAAAGCCAGAACAAAGAAAAAACTTCCGAGAAGTAACCCATTTTGACTCACGGTTCAAGTTCTTCTCCCAGCTTCAGGAAAAGTTCATCAGCAACTTGGTGGGACCTCCAGATGCCCTCCCAGGGACGCCAGATGTCGGGAACGCCGCGGGGTCCCCCGACAGTGTCAGGACAGAGGTTGTCTTCTACCTCCGAGGACGCCGGGAGAAAGATGAAAACTCACGAGTCCAGTGCAGTTCCAAAAATGGCTTTTAATAGTACAAAAGCTCTTCCACAGCACTAGAAGATGGAGCAAAAGGCCAAAGAGCAAAGGCCAAAGCCAAAAGCCAAAAGCCGCAGGAGCCAAAAGCTGAAGGCTGAGGAACCAAAAGGCAAAAGGGTAAAGGCGAAGGGGCCTCAAGTCAGCCCCTTATATACACCAAAGTAATCCAATCAGGAGGTTGTCATGCCAACAAAGAACCCTAAACAGAGTGTAGTGCCACACACCCTATTGTAGGTATAAACAAAGGTTACACCAAGGACTAATCCCGAGATTATCTCTTATGTAAAACACTGGAGAGAGAGGGGGTTGATATAAAGTAATACATCTTAACTTCATGAGCTTCATGTAATCTAGATGGTACCCACAAGGTCCTTCTTATTATTATCTGCACCAGGGTGATTCCTGAGTATCTTGTTCTCATGTACTGAAAGGGTCATACTCGCCTGCTTAGAGCAAACTAGTATGATCCTTCCTATAGTCTACCTTTAGTCTCAGCGTAGCCAGGGTGGTAGTCTCCTGGTAAATTCTAACTGTCCCACGTTGGGTGCAGTGGGTATAAAGAGGAGCTGTGCCCAATCTAGAAAACATAGAAGTCTTAGTAGATGTATAAGTCAGAAGTTATTCAATCAAGGTGACTTCTGTAAGTGCCACACCCTCTAGCAGTGTTTACATAGAAGAGAGATCTCATTAGAATGAACATTGGCTTAAATAAGATTAAGCTGGGAGTGAGCAAAACAACAAAACTCCCAGATTAGCTAAACATGTCCTCCAACACTCTTGGATATTGGTATAAAAATATATCTATATATCATAATATGTATAAATTTATATAAACATATATGAATATGTATATATATATTTGTCATGCAAATAAATGCAGTCAATCTATATCTGTCTTTTTCTTTCTGGCTAATTTCACTCAACATGATCCTCTCCATACGCATCCATTTATAGGCAAATTTCATAACTTCATTTTTTCCTACCAGCTGCATAGTATTTCATTGTGTAGATGTACTACAGTTTCCTTATCCAGTCATCAGTTCTTGGGCACACTGGTTGTTTCCAGATTCTGATTATTGTGAATAGTGCTGCTATGAAAATAAATGAGCAGATGGTGTTTCTGCTGTGTGTTTTTAAGGATGGATTCCCAAGGTATTTATCCAGGAATGGTATGACTGGGTCAAAAAGGGAGCTCAATTTCTAGACTTTGGAGGAATGTCCATATTATTTTCCAAAAAAGCTGTACCAGTCGACATTCCCACCAAAAATAGACGAGAGTCCCCTTTTTCCCTGCATCCCGCCAGCACCTATTTTTTGTTCTTTTGGATATGTGCCAGTCTCTGTGGTTAAAATGATATCACATTGTTGTTTTGATTTGTATCTCTCTGATAATTGTGATGATGAACATTTTTTTCATATATCTTTTGGCCATTCAAATTTCTTCCTTTTTGAATTTTCTTCTCTCCCTATTTCATAATGGGCTTGGCTGTTTTCTTCTTGTAAAGTTCTACCAGTGCCTGATATATCCTGGATATTAATCAGATGGGTATTGAGTGAATATTCTTTCCCATTCTGTGGACTCTCTTTAGAGTTTCCTGTCAAAGTTTCTTTTGAGTTGCAGAAACTTTAACATTCATGTTGTCCCATATGTTTATCTTTTCTTCTATTTGCTTTGTTAGTGGTGTTTCATCTTTGACCGATGTCTTTAGCTTCAATGTTGTAGAGGTTTTTCCTATATTTTCTTCGACATACTTTATGGATTCAGGTCTGATATTGAGATCCTTAATCCATTTTGATCTTATTTTTGTGCATGGCATTAGACAAAGGTCCAAATTCATTGTTTCACATGTAGCTGTCCGCTTTTCCAGCACTATTTGTTGAAGAAGCTTTCTTTGCTCCATTTCATAGTTTTTGCTCCTTTATTGAAGATTAAATGATCATGTATTTGAAGCTGGGTGTCAGGATACTCAACTATTACATAGGTCCACAGGTCTTTTTATTCCAATATCATGCTTATTTAACTATTACCTCTTTGTAGTAGATTTTGAAGTTGGGAAGGGTGATGCCTTCCATCTTCTTTTCCTAAGGATTGCTTTAGCTATCCATGGGCATTTATTATTCCATACAAATTCAGGAGTGTTTGGTCAATTTCTTTGAAGAATGTTATGGGTATTCTTATAGGGACCACATTGAATCTATATATAGCTCTAGAGAGTATTACCATTCTAACTTGCAGATGACGTGATATTATACCTAGAGAACCCTACACTCTACCAATATCTCCTAGAAACAATAGATACCTATAGTAGAGTGGCAGGTTAAAAAATCAGTACCCCCCAAATCCATGACTTTCCTATATACATATAATGAAAGAGAAGAAACGGATATTAAGAAAATGATCCCATTTATAATTGTGCCACAGAAAATCAAATACCTGGGAATCAGCTTAACGAAGAGTACAAAGGAACTGTACAAGGAAAACTATAAAACTATGTTTCAAGAAATAAAAGAGCACACAAGGAAATGGAAACACATTCCTTGCTCATGGATTGGGAGATACTGCTTTTATGTGACATAAATTCTTGTTCCGTTAAATCTCAGTGAGTTGAGAAGTGATTTTCTGTAGCATGACTAAGTTTAGCTGTCCACAAACATCAGTGTGCATTTAATCCATTGAAAACCTTTCTAAAGGGGTTTGCTGCCCTTATTCTCAGTTTCTGATAATGTAGGTAGGGAGTATAGTCTGAGAAGTTTCCTTTCTAGTTTCCACTTGTTAGATGCTGTTGGCTAGTGAACAACTGTATTTTGAAACTATTGATCCATCTAAACTTGACTTTGAGAATCACATATGCATCTAATTTTGAATATTCTGCAAACTATTTGATAATGAACTTATGGTCTTTATTGACATTACTATGTCCAAATTTGTGATTACAATGAAAGTATAGCTTTATATATAAAAGCAATTTTTTAAAATTTAAGCAAACCTATGATGGTTTTATAATGGCATAGCAGTGACAGTGTTGTCAATAATATGAAATTTGGTTTCATCTTCAGAATGCCACATTGAATAGTTTCAGTTATGTTACTTTTGAAATATTCTAAATGTTTGAATTAGTATTAATGAAGGAGAGCAGTACATTGTAAATATAGTAAAATTATCAAACACAATATTTGAATAATTTGATAATGATGTGCTTTATACTATCTAGTTCAGTAAGTTTTTGACTTGTTCTATTTTTTAACTTTGAAGATTTTTGCAAGATATAATTGTATGTTCAATGATCATTATTTGTCAAGTAAGCAATCCAAAGATTTCAGTCTATTTTTTACAGTGAACTTTTTATCCTTTTATCCAGTTGAGCTAATTGGGTTGACATTAAAGAAATAAAATTAAGTCAACCCTTGAAATATTAACACTAAATTGTTAATTATGCTATTAATTACACAATGAAAAATGACAGCTATAATTCCCTTTCCTAAGATTCACTGAAGGTCAAAAGTATCTTATTGGCATATTGAAAGACTAAATATTGCATTTATTTCAAGTAGGTTTGGCTGTTATTGAACTCTCATTCAAAAATTATTTTAATGTTTCAATATAATATTTGAACATAATTTAAAGGTCTATTATTAAGAGAAATATTACTATATATTAAGAAACAATGAAACACCCAGTAGCAAGCACAATCAAATTTAAAAAAGAGCAGAGGACCCAAATAAAGATTTCTCTAAAAAAACAAAACCATGTAAATGTCTAACAGGTACTTGAAGTATGTGAAAAATCATTAAACATCAGGGATGTGTATGTCAAAACTCTCTGAAAAATGACCTCACGTCTCTTAGAAAGACTATTATCAAAAAGATAATGGCTGACAAAATTATAGAGAAAGTGTAGCAAACCAAAGGAAATTAAACCAGGACACAAGGATTTCAAAGAGATACTCAATTCAAGTTTATTACATCATTTTTCATGATAGCCAGAGTAAAAAATGGTAGAAACCAGTGATTAAATGATAATGAAAATCATGATATATTGTTGAAAGTATACAAAATTACAGTTATGCATGTGTTCTAGGACTTAAATATAGTATGATTATCCTAGTTAGATTAAATAAATTTAATTTATTTTTAAATTTTAACCAATAAGAAAATATATCTTAAATCTTTTCATTCACCTCTCCTCAAAAAATAATTGGTAATAATGTAAATGATGGAGTCCCTTCACTGCATGGGCTATGAACTCAGGGCTCTTTGGTATTTTAATATATATAAACTTATTAAATTATCCATTGTATATCTTAAACTTAGACCCAATTAGAAGTCTGTTATATCTCACTATAATAAAATGGTGATATTCATCTATGAAGAGTTGATGACATTGTATTAATTGCAGTTCAACTTAGCCTTCCTAAGAAAGTAAAACTCTTTAGCTATCAAACACCTTGATATTAAAGAGAGATTAAAAAAAATAATTCAACATCAACCACAACCTCATGTAATAGACCTAAGGGCTATTCAGTGTTTTTGATTTACCTGTAAAATTATGTTGTTGTTATACAGAAACTTAATTATTTTCACTAATGCTTAGCTTCAAAAATGTTCAGTCTGTTAAAGGTATACACTCTCCAAGTTTCCATTTGAGGGATTAACTGCTAGTCACTTATGTTCTGACCCAATTTGTAGTGTTAGAACTGTAAACTTTGGCCCAAATGTCTCCAGATGCTTTTCATTTACTTCTTAAATTGAAAAACTGAATACTTAATGCAGTTCTTTTTAATCCTGTGTGATACACATATATAAAATAAATGTTACAAAGTGAACTAAACAATAAATTCTAGGGAAATTTTGCATAAGGAAAAAATTAAATATATTTTACATTTATGATAGAAATTATTTTTCTTTAAAGAACAAACAATTTCTGCATGACACAAACATTTCCTAATTCTCACAGCAAATAAACATTTATTCTCTGTCTAAAAAAAAGGTCTCTGATTAGTTAAAAATTTTTAGATAACTGATTTTAGAAGTTGATATTTTTATTCCCTTATCTAAAGAAGTCTTGAACTTCATTGTCTTCTTTAGCTCTTATTGTCCTTCTATCCAGATTTATGTTAATATTAGTTTTCAAAATTTTTAGCACGCATTTTTTTTAATATGAGTAGATGTTCTACTCTCTTTTGTTTCTGTAATAGGATAAAATAAATAATTTCAGCTTTTTAATTGAAGCATTATATATATATATATATGTGTATATATATAAAACATACTTTTATGTTAATTCCATAGCAACTTAGTTTTTTGGAGAATATTTTTTTTATCATTACTTTTGGTATTACTTAAAAAATTTATCTGAAAGTTTCTGCTCTTCTCATATGGCTTTTTTCTTATTGCTTGAAATTGTTTATTTCTTATTTCCACAATAAGACATTTCAGGACATTTAAATCATCAGTACTGCATGTGTTCATATCATCTGGTAAACTTCTGAGTACGGAATATGTTGGACAAATATTTTTCAAATGAGAATAAATAAGTAAATATAGGCTGATTTAAGAATCTATAGTATAATACGACTACATCTCACGCTTTGCTTAAAAGGGATGCACCATTATTTCCTGGTGAATTAATAAGTGTTTTATGTGTTTAGTTGAGAAAGTTCTGATGATTTAATCTAGTCACGTCTTCCCCATAGTGAAGACCAGATTCAGATAAATTGAAAAGTAAATAAAATTACAGAGGGACAGCTAAATCTAAAAATGAGTTCAGGGTCCCTATTTGTCCAAATATAACTCTCTGACCAATTCTTGTATAGAGAGCTGCTCCAGATGGATAAGTCTGCAAACTTTGTTAAACAATAGTAATATTTTGATATGTTTTTAGAAAATTTTGTGCGATATGTCATTTTGAACAACCTGGGTTTCCTCTCAGGTTGCAGAAATGCACAGTAAAATAGGATTTAAATTCATTAAGACATTAGAAACTTCAGTTAGACACAAATGATTGATAAGCAGAGATGAGGAAATGGTATATAGTATCCATTATTTAATAGGGGATAAAAATTAAAAGTATATCTGAATTAGCAGCCTTTCACTATGAAAATTATACATAATGTTTCTCAAGCCTTATACTAAATGCTCATTTTTAAAAATTAAACAAATGAATAAGTGATACTCAGACAGGCGTAACCCCAGGAGGAAACTAGGGCCCCTAGTGCATTCCAAGTGTCTATGATCAATGTCTCCTGCAATTTACATTAATTCTGCTGCTAGCTGCGTTCTTCATTGATACATGAGTCCCACCCTAGAGAGAAGCCAATTACAAGCATAGGTACATGGGCCTTAGTGGCTGAAGTCACCGGGCTGCCATGGAGATTAAACTGGGTTCCCTCTCCCCACTTCTGTTCCTTCCAGGAGGCCTGGTGAACCCACCCACAAACTGCTCCAGGGCTGTCGACTGTGATCCAGAGACACTGACACATGGGACAGAGCTGTTACTGACTCTTGCCTGCTCAGCTAATTATGAGGCATCCAGGAGGGTGGATGGTTCTGGTCATGGCCTGCCACCCCTATAGAGCCTTGTACAAAGTCAGAGGAAACCACCACACCATAATGGCGGCCATTTTCAATGTCTGGACTCCACAGCTTGTCAGAGTCCCATCCTACAGAGAAGCCGATTTCAAGCCCTGTCCTATTACAAATTACTCTGTGCACTGAAGAGGAGAAAAGGAAGGAGACGAGAATGCTTCTAGCCTAACAACAAAATGGGCCCCCAGCGATAAATCAAGAGCCACAGCAGAGCCTGGCAAGCTACCCATGGTGTATTTGATATGCCAAAAACAGTATCACTATCTATCACTATCACTATCTTCCCGCTCATCATCTATTTGCTCAAGCGGGGAGCCAGTAATATTTCCATATGCCCTGTCTCGTGCTAGTAGAGCCCCAAAGGCATCTGCTTGCTCCACGAACATAAAGAGCCTCAAACCATTATATTAGTTCATGGGAATAACCTAATATAATTGTTACTGGTATTTGGCATATCAAATATGACACAGGCAGCTTGCCAGGCTTGCCATCCCGTGGCATACTCTTGTAGTCACCTCTAAATACAGCATTTATTATTGAACCGCGAGCCACAAGCAGCTGTGCAAGCCAGGCTGTGATAGGCTAATCTGCTGGGTGGAGTTCTGACGAGAGGGAAGTCCAGATGTGGAAAATGGCGGCCCTCATGGAGCAGAGGGTCGTCTGGCTTGTTGCGAGGCTCTGCTGGGGCGGGAGTGGGCCAGGGCTAGAACCCGCCATCCCTTCCTGGCGTCTCATGAGCGGCTGGGCACAGGGAGAGCAAGTAGCAGCTCTGCCCCATCTGTGAGACTGTGAGTCTTTTTCTCCCCAAAAACAGTAACAATAATGAAACTCATTCCCAACGCATGGAGAAGTTAATGGCGGCCGCTCAAGCAAATCCATAAACAATGGGAAGACAAGTGATGCAAGTGAAACAAGCCAGTAGCCTATACAATATTGTATTACGCAAAAATGATACCTTGGAAAATCTACCAAAATAGCGGGAATAATATAGACAATTATATGAAATACTTAGCATGGGGGAGCAGAGGCAGTATTGTATGGCATTATGGCACTGTGACTATCCATAGCTTAGGCCCATCTGAGTAAAAACTTCTGTGTTGGGTTGACAGTATCTGTCCTGTACATTGTGGAATGTTTGGCACATCAGAGGTTTCTACAAGTTATATACCAGTATCAATGTCCATCTTCAACTATGATGATAAAAGTTATTTCTAGATTTTATCAAATGTTACTTGGGAGTTAAATTAGCACAGTAGAGAACCAATGGTTTCTGTAACTGTATACCTAAGCATTGGTTTTGGGGCTGTGGAATTAAACCTCTGTCCCAGGTGAGAATTGCCAGAAATGGTTCTCATATCCTCTGAGCTTAGCTTAAAAGCCCACCCCAATGTATGATTTGTAGTAAGTATGTTACAACTTTATACATAGTTTTGACTTGTTCTAGTCATTCCACTATGGAGTTGCCCACATCTCAGCTTGGGTTATCTGTCTTCTCTCTTCTCTCTGATATGTCTTAAATAAAGCTATTATAATTGAAACTGGCAATAGACAAGTCTATATTTAGCTCAACCTAATATACATGTAGAATTAAACCAAGAAAGTCTATATTATTTGACCACGTGAACATTTTTAGTCACCTATCAAATCCTGTCTCAATTCCATGTTTTGGAGGTACCATAAAACATGTACTCGTGATTTTAGTTATCAAATGATCACTTAAACCATTAATTCATCCAGATTCTTTGAGTTTAATTCTTAATTCTCTTATAGAATTATGAACCTCAGATTGTAGCTGTTACCCATTATTATACAAATAGTTTCATAAAAGAAAAAAATCTGAGTTATCATTTTCTCTGAAAAAAATACAAAAATTAAGACTATCATTTTAGTGTTTGGCTGAAAAGTATGAACCATGATATCAAATATTTATCATGCTATATAATGACACAAATATAAATAGTTTTATAATAAACTGAGACTGGAGTTCAGATGTATAGATTGTCTGCCAACCTGTGAATTTATGCATATTTTAAATTTTAAAGAGATCTTTGTGCTTTAAATATGTTCTTAGGAATGTGTATACATAAGTAAAAGTTAGAAGAAATTTCTAGAATTGTTCTTTTTCTAGAAGTTCCTTTCTAACTATTACCCCTTCTTCCCTCCCAGAATAAAGTTTAAGGCCTAAAACAAAAGCCATAAATAAAGCAATGTTCAGAAACTGTGATACACTTCTCATCAAACTTTTTAATCATTCCTACAAGCAGAGAAATCATAGCATGGAATAAGTTATACTACACATTTTTTCATAATAATTAGTACTCTTCTCTAACTAAATCTAAAGTCCTTATTTTTTGCCATTCTACCATTTTGCTTTTGAGATAAAATAGGTTGATGTAGGTAAAAATGCATAGTCTCCTTATAAGTATTGACCATATGGTTAGGGTCAATAACCATATGTTGTTTATATCTTGTTATGTCTCCAAGACATAACCAGTTTTTTGTCTTGGAGATATTTACTGACTCATTGAGTTTAATATGCCCAGTCTGTTCATCAATAACCATAGAGTTCTGTTCTTTCCTGCTTCAATATAAGGCCAATCTACTGAGAAACATGGTAGAAAAAAATGTTTTACTAGCAAAAAATCAATATATTGGAAGATGGCATGTCTGACACAACTTTTATAAGAAAGAGTAGAGAAACATATCAGTAGGAATGGACTACAGACCAGTGGCCAGAAAAATGGAGATTAAATTCTTTCATGACTAATCTTTGAAGACATATTCTATTTGTAAATCTAAATGAAGTAAGGGATTGGGGGTGGAGGGAAGCAAGATGACAGCTGTCCTTATCTTTATGGGTGGTAATGGACAATGAGGATGAGTCATGCCCACTTTTATCAAAGGCCTAATCCAGGTTCAGTGCTTAAGGATCGCTCCTTCTCATGCTCAGAGAAGTAGATGCGATGCTGCAGCAATCTTCAGGATTGGTGCACACCTGGAAAACACCAAACCACTGTACTAACATGGGCAATTAGGCCCCAATTGTCCTTGTGTTTAGGCTTTTGGGGAGAAAGCAGGAGATGAGGACAATGGTCCCTGCCCAGGAATGATGCTGCTAATTCTGCTCTTAATTTCTTTTAGGCTGGTTTCATATGTAAAACTGCAAATCATATTTGAACTTTCACCTCCTACAAATGATTAGATTTGTGTTTCCGAATGAAACTACCCTGGAAAAGTTCTCTTAAACAACTTGAAGATTTATAGCCAAAAGGCAAATTTTACATAAAATTCAAGACAACGTTGGTTTCCATCTTTTGGGTGTGATCAGGGAAATCCTACCTGGTAATCTGCCTTTAAAAGTGATGGGCAAAATCACCCAGTTTGGCTTTCTGATCAGAAGTAATGGCACTGGTCTGCTAAGGAAGGGAGGGTAAGAGGCTATGGTGAGGAGAAATGTGGTATAGAGATTGGAAAATGCTCACCTCTGCCAGCATCTTCAGAACTTAGTCTGATATAGACCAAACCTTTGGGCTACAGTTGAGAGCAGAGAAGCTCAGAGAAGACCTACTGCCATCCCTAGATATGTGACAAGACGTTTATTACTGTTAAAACTGATACAGAGCCTCTTCATAAATCTAGAATCAGTTTTCTAGGAGACCCAGAAAATTAGTATTTCCTTTCACCCAAACAACCTAATGGGGTTGAATCCTTTTCTTGGAATGAATTCTCCTGTTCTTTTGCTTTCAGACAAATAGATTTTTTAAGCCACGGCAATAAAGGAAATCTTCAAAACACCAATAATATAGAAAGAGAGGAATCATATTAGAAGTTAGTTTGTTAGGTACCCATTTAATGGCAGGATCCATCCTTCCTGATTTACTAAAGGAAAGTGTGCAATCTACAGTCCTTCCGGAGGCACTAACACAATCAGCCAAGGTGGGGAGGGGAAGAGGGAGAATTAGAGCACAGATGCATTTTACTCACTTCCATTTCAATTTAGCCCTGCAATGGCCTTAAAAAAGTACTGAAGGGACAGAGAGAAACTGTAACAAAAATGATTTCCTATTGTAACTGGTTGTGCTTAGGAACAACTGATTCAGGGCCTGGCTGCATTAGCAGAAAGCCAGACTAAACCTCGAGAAAAAGTGACAGTAGGGGTGCCTGAGAGTCTTTTGAGGAGACTCTAGCCTGCACTCCACAGTATTGCTACTCCTCTTTGCTCCATTAGAAATAATCACTTCTAAGTGGCCCATCATCAATGCCAGCATGATTTTTTTTCCCATTTACTAAAAGCTTTTTCTTTGGCTCACACATTTTTTTCTTTGTTTCTAAGTAACTATTTAGTGCCCCCTTATTTTGCAGTTAACTGGCATGGTAATAATCTGGTTTGAAATAGGGTTTACAGATGGATTTCTTATTTCCTCCTTTACACCCACCCTCCTCTTGTAGTAACTGGGACTGCATATGCATTAACCAAAGACCCATTAGTGGGGCAATGTTTTGCACTTTGATAGACAAAAAAGAAAGAGACCTCCAGTTGGAATGAACATTTTTTTATTTTTGGCAATAAATAACTTCCTTTTAAATTCTCAAAAGCAATGGCATTGAGGCTCTAAATTGCTCTCATCTAAAATGTTTTACTCTCATCTTCACTCATCTTCACTCGCCTAGATTATGATCAATGTTTCCCCCAGAATGCACTATTCAGATTGAGCTCAGTCTTCCAAATACTTAGAAAAAACAATACCTTAGCACCTTGGATCTATTTTTCTCACTTATCACTTGGCACGTTCTGCAAGGTACTGGCAAACTCTTCTTTTCAACATATAATTTATTTCTCCAAATGGACCACAAGCTTTTTAAGATGAAAGATCATTTAATTCACTCAGTCATTTAAAACATGCTTTGAACATCTGCCATGTGCTAAACATGTGTTGAGTTACTTGAGATATAGCCAATAAATTATCAGACCCCAGTTCCTTCCTCCATGGGGTTGGTATTTTTAGTGCAAGGAGACAGGGATAACGGTAAAAGTCATAAACATACACATTAACAAATATGTTAGAGGGCGATAAGTGCAACAGTAAACAAACAAAAAAGAATCCTTGTAATAGATTCAGGATTATAAGAGGAGAAGACCACAATTTAAAATAATTTGGCTAAATTAGATTAGAGAGCAAGCCATGTGATGAAATGGAGTAATCCAGCAAAGGAAATACTTTTTAGTTGGGAACCTAAGGAATGTAGCCTTCGGTGGACTCCGGCGAGACTCCGGCGACTGTAAAGAGAAGAGATTATCACTGTATCATTGTCTTCCCGTTCATCATCAATTTGCTGCGGCAGGCCATAGTAACATCTCCATATGTCCTGTCTCATGCTAGTAGAGCCCAAGGGCATCTGCTTGCTCCAGGAACATAAAGAGCCTCAATCCATTCCGGAATAATTGTTACTGGTATTTGGCATATCAAATACAACACGGGTAGCTTGCCAGGCTCTGCCGTGCAGGTAGCATACTCTTGTAGTCATCTCTAAGTCCAGCATTTATTGATGAACCGAGCAGCCGTAAGCGGGGGCGCGAGCTGGGCTGTGATAGGCTGGTGTGCTGGGTGGAGTTCTGACAGAGAGAAGTCCGGATGTGGAAAATGGAGACCCTCATGGAGTGGGGGTTCGTCTGGCTTGTTGCAAGGCTCTGCTGGGGTGGCGGGCCAAGGCTAGAACCCACCATCCTTCCTGGGCGCCTGGTGAACGATTGGGCACAGGGAGCCAAGTAGCAGCTCTGCTCCATGTCTGTGAGTTAGAGACATGGGGAAGAGAAGAGATTACAGCTTTGAAATGTTCATTTTAGTTGTCTATCAACAATACCTACATGGCAGAGCCTGGCAAGCTACATGTGTTTTATTTGATATGCCAAAACCAGTAACAATTATGGACCTTATTCCCATGTCCCAAAAGGATGATTTGAGGCTCTTCCTGTTCCTGGAGCAAGCAGATGCCCTTGGGCTACACTTGCTTGTGACAGGACATATGGAGATGTTACTGGTGCCCACTGGAGCAAATCGATGAACAACTGGAAGACAAGTGATGCAAGTTATCAAGAACAACAAAAAAAGAGTCAATTGTTTATGAGATGGGAAATGATCTGTAAGCCAAAGAATATAGTCATAGAATGGTAATCTTGGAAATCAAGACACTAAATCCTATCAAAGAAATAGGGAATGAGATTGCAGGTGTGTCAAATGAAATAATAGCTGAGATGACAGTGTCAGTTGACAGTGTAGAGATAATTGGTAAATTTGACAAGTTCATTTTTCTGTACAATGATGGGGACAGAAAAACTGATCATAGTAAGTATAAATGAGAAGGGAAGGAGAAGAATCCAAAACTAAATAAAAGTTTTCAAACTTTCTAAGAATTTGGAAGGGAAAGCAGAGCAATAAGGTGACAACTGCTGGGGGAAATTAGTATGAGAGAAAATTTATTGGAATTCAAGTGTTTAACAGTCAGCTTTCTGAGAGAATAAATCAAGAGTTTCTGGAGAATCGGAGAGAAAAGTGGCAAAATCTAGTAAGAGAAAGGAAATATTTTCCAGAGAAAGCAGCAAAGTGGCCTCCCCAGGGGCGGACCCACTTTTGGATATATTGATAAGCCCATTTGGTGAATAGAGCCCCAGGTCTTTGTAAACTGGATCATACAATTAGAGAGAGATTAGATAAGTATATTTTGCCTTAGGAAAAGGGAAGAAAACTAGTGCACAAAATAAAAAGCAAATCGAAAAAATGCTTAGGGAATGTTTATGTCTCACTCAAATGAGTAAAGAGCTGAGACTTTGGGGAATTGAGGTATGTCTCATGATGAGCTTTTTGTCTTCCCTACTCACTTATTGGTAAAACCAATACTTGGAGTTTTGCTTTTGGAAAATGTCTCAAGGTGCTGAAACTGTCTCCATCGCAAACAGACCTGAAGAGTAGAAGCCGACAGAGACCGCAGACATGGGGCTGACTCCATCCTCCTGGCATCACTGTCTGTCCGTGATCCTCTCATCTAGATTTTATTCCAACCACTCAGAACTCTGTGCCTGCTTCATTCTTTAAAGTATTCCCTGGCAACACAGGCTCGAGTTTTGGAAGTTACTTAACTCCCTGGTTCTGACTTTTTTTTTAATTTTTTATTTTTACAATTACAAGGATATACAATTAAAAGTTCATATTTGGGTTTTGGTCATACAGTGTTCCAGCACCCATCCCACCACCAGTGCCCATCTCCCACCACCAACGTCCCCCAGTTCCCTCCCCCTCCCCCAGCCCTCCTCCATGGCAGGTTATTTCTTTCCATTTCTCTCTCTTTTTCTTTTCCTTTTCCCTCCAGACTATGGATTACAGAACATACATTAAAGGGTTGTCATGTGTATCTTTTGAGCTGTCATCCTGGCTTAGCTAAGGCCCTATCCTCCACTCACCAGCCCTCCATTTTCTTTCACCACCATACTTCCTCCTTATCACATCAGGCAAACTGAAATCTAAGTCTTTCACTTTGCCTTGTTGTCATTCAGGTCATTTTGCATTAAATTCCCTTTACTTGAAATTGTTTTCTTTTCCTCCAGGGGCCCATTTTAACTAGAAGATACACTCAGTTCATTATCCCATAATAGTCAGTCCTGGTCTTCTCAGGGCACCTTGCTCTGGTATGGAGATTATTCTATGTCTGAGAACAATTGAAGTTTTAGATAATAAGAAAAACTCCTATTCTTCCTCTCTGAGGAGGCAGTAAGCATTCTCTTCTGGAAGATAAAGCTAGGGAAGAGGGTCTCTTTATCCAGCATAAGGTTATTTGCAGAAAACTTTCTGCTTTGTAGAAACTCATTTTTCATTTTCAGAGTAAGCATGAATCCATTCCACCCTCCAGTCACGCAAACTTACTTTTAAATCTCCTTAATATTCCCATTCCTACTTCATTTCTTAATTTAATATTTAAGCCCAGTTTTCTCTGACTTAAATGAAATCTTCATATTCAATGAGATCAAATGACTGCCTACTGCACATACCATATATTCATTATATTCATTCTTTTTGCCCCTCTTTGCCAGCCTGTTTAATTCTGCTTTTGCTTGTTCAGTTCACCCAAGAAGAACACTGGGAAGTGGGAGAATTTCACTCTGCAGCTTAAAAAAAACTTATGGTCCTTAAAATTGCCATTTAAAATATCCCTCTACTGTAAAATTTTACCTGCTTCCTGCAGTTGCCTTATGGTAGTACTCATGATTGCAGCAGATGGTTCACTTTCTGTCTCTTTTATTAAATTGTGGTGTCTCTATCACATTTATTTTCATGTTCCTATTTGAGCTAACTGCATAATAGCTGCTAAATAAATATGAAAAATTGAATAAATATCTAATCACTTGAATAGCATTAAAGTATGTTGCAGTCCTGGCCAGCAGCCCCTGGTACAAATGAGGAAGACCTAGATCTTGCCGGACTTCATCCCTACGGAAAATGGAGAGGGATGGACTTGGGAGAAACTCTGCCTTGCTGCTGCTACTGCTGAGAAAGGAAAGAAAGAAAGAACGACACCCATGCAGCGGGAGTTCTGGATAGCAGCACTCGATTTATTGGACACAGTTTAAGCCTTTTATACAATATTTGAGCGGAGGGGATACAAGCACACATCACAGAGCATTTGCAAGCTCTTAGGCCATTGTAACAGGGGAACAAATGGCAATCACAGATTTAGCATTTACAGGTAACATTAGCGAGGTAACCATCATTGACTTACATATCCCTGTGATCAGAGGTCAGAGGACCAGGCACATTTTGCTTCACCTTAGCTAAGATAAGCACATCTGTTTTGTGTGTAACCTTATGGGCAGGTTCCATTTCTGGGTCTTGCCCTGTCTTGTGGCAGGAAAATGCTGGACCATAAGGCTAGCAGCTCATAGCCCAACAGAGGTACTTTTAACTTAAGCCCTGACCTATTAATGAAATTTAGAATTTTGTGACCAGAATGATAATACAGTGCTCTTACATGCAGCCAATCAATTTGATCCCCACCATCCCATTTGGTCTCCCAAGACCTTTAGAAGTGATTCCAGTGTGCAGGGCTAGGAGTAAACCCTAAACATTGTTGTGTCCTTCCCTCCCAAAATAGAATTAATCTATGTTCCAAAATAAGTCATCGAATTTTATAGTGAACATCTGTACCCACAGTTACAGTTTTTTTAGAACTAGAATCTTGATGTTTGCTTGTCTTGTTGTTTTACACATCCCCCCCCAGCCCCCTGCCAGTTCTCTGTTGGAGATAATGACTAATTGCTCTTGAGTTATGACAAATTTTATAGAAATTATTTCTACAATATTCTGACACCTTCTTCTGTACCTCCACCCAATAGACATTTTAGAATGTTGGAGTAGCTAAAGCACATTATCTAGAGCCTGAATGGGAAGAAAATGGGCACTGCAATCTCTGTTATTATTCCTCTCTTTCCATTCCTCTTCACCACAGTACCTTTTGACACATTCAAGACCAACACAAGCCCCCGAATGACCAAACTTATAAAAAAATAACTTTCATTTAAGCTATAATTGAGGAGTAAGAGGCGCCCAATGGTTCTGTTGCTTGAGACACTGTATTTTTCTTTTTTTTTAATTTTTTATTACACCACCATGAGATATACACAGTGGTATAATAAAAAATTCATATGTGAGTTTTAGTCATTCAGTGTTCCAGCACCCATCCATCCACCAGCGCCCATTTCCGCCCACCAATGTCCCATAATTTCTCCCTCTCCCTAGCCTGCGCCTATGGCAAGCAATTTTCACTTCTCTCTCTTTCTTTCTTTCTCTCTCTCTCTCCCTCTCTCTCTCTTTCTCTCTCTCCTTTTATACACTGTGACTTGCAATACATATAATTACATGTTATCATGTATATCCTTTTGCCTACTTTAAATGCTCAGTTCTACGCTGGTATTTTCATTTACAATAATTATTAGTACACTGTTCCTTTCTCTGTATTGCCTAACCTCTGACTCCCACACATATGCAGTAGGATCAAGACCTCCTGATCCGTGTTTTGTCTGGCCTTGGATATTGGTATCATGCTATTTTTTATATCCCCAAAATAAATGCAGTATTCTATATCTGTCCTTTTTCTTCTGGCTAATTTCCCTCTACATGAACCTCTCCATGTCCATTCATAGGCAAATTTCATTGCTTTGTTTTTTCCTAACAGCTGCATAGTATTCCATTGTGTAGATGTGTCGGGAGCTCCGCCGAGGTGCCCGACAGTGCCGGGAAGCGAAGTTCCCTTCTACCTCCGAGCTGGCTAGGAATGGATGAAAACTCAGGAATCCGATGCAGTTTTAAAAGGCTTTACTTATCACAGGTTCAGGCATACAAATCAGCAAAAGGAAAAGCCCGGTGCTTAGGATACCAGGCTAGAACCCCAGCCACGTGTAGGCCAAGATGGCGGCCACCACGTGTAAAGGCCCTGTAAAAGGAGAAGACAAGACTTCCAAGAAGGGTGAGCGCTCACAAAGAGAGAGCCCACAAAGAAGAGCGGGAGAAAGGAAACAGGCTAGTTTTATACCCCTGCCACTCAGACCTTCCTCCCACTGTTATGGAAAGCAGGGAGGGTCAAATGCCCTTAGGTAATCCCTCCCTGCACCTCACCTAGGCCCTTTAGTATGCTAATGTTTTGAGCCAAGATCTGCCTGGAAATGCCTTTATAGGATAGAGAAGGGGGTTTCTGAGATGGCATGTCTCTGTACCAAAGACTAATACTAATGCCAGTTAAATATTTCTCCAAGCCTTCACAAGTCTCTTCTACTTCATTGTAGTTTTGTATTTTAGTTGCCTTTGAGTATATCAGGGACCCATGCTTGTTTGCTTGGAAGCAAACAGTATTTCTCTCTGGTCTAATTACCCAGGGGTCCTGCGTGGCCAGGCTAATATGCTGGTAAGATCTAGCTAGTCCCACGATGATTGTGGTAGCATGGGAGAATATTTATACCAGCTAGTACAGCATACATGGTCAGATAAACTGCCACATTTAGACTACCCCCTTATCTACGAAGTGATTTGCAGGCGGAAATTCAGAGCATATGCAGCGGCCCTTAAAGGAGTCCTGCAACATAGATGTACCACAGTTTCCTTATCCAGTCATCAGTTCTCGGGCACTCTGGTTGTTTCCAGATTCTGGCTGTTGTGAATAATGCTGCTATGAACATAAAAATAGGTATGGAGTTTCCGCTGTGTATTTTTGACTTCCCAGAGTATCCCAGGATTGGTATGGCTGGGTCAAATGGGAGCTCAATTTCTAGTCTTTGGAGGAATGTCCATATTGTTTTCCAAAAGGAGCGACTGTATTTTCAATATATATTTCTCCCTTCTGTCTACCCAAGAACCAGTATCTTATTATGAAACCTCATTTTATATACGCTGCAGTCTCTATGTCCACATGTCTGCATTGGTTCTATCAGTGTGAGACCTCTGACCCATTATGAATTCCCACAGTATCCTTCTCTATATGTCTTCATTGAAAACTTCCTAAATTCCCATTAAAGCACTGTGTCCATTATTTTGAGTCATGCTTGCACTGCTTACAATTCTTTCTTACATTGGCAACTTTTTAGTTTTGATTCAGTATTAAATATTATCAAGATTTGAAACTGGAGCCAGAGATATGGTTCAGTTGTTAAAGTGCTTATTTTGCACATAGCTGACCTAGGTTCAATCCCTGATATGGTTTAGGGTTTCCTAAGCACCACCAGGTATGATCCATGACTGCAGAGCCAGGAGTAAGACCAAAAAATAAACGGAAATTTATATGCCACACATATGGACATTAAAGATGTATTGGTGCTACTAATTTTTTTGTATTTATTACTATGTGGTTATGTGAAGGATTTTAGTTTGGCATTTGATTCTCATTCCTACTTTGAATAAAGAGAAATTTTCAGAGTGTCTCTCTGACTTTGGGCTTCATTTAATATCTATTTCATTTTTCTAAGTTTCCTTTAATTGTCTCAGAGGGATGAACACATTCCCCCTCCCCCATTGTTATTGAGAAGCATGATATGCCTAAATGTTAATGATGATTAATGCTCACATAGTTCCAGTATTAGATACAGCACATGTTTAAATAGCAAGACAGTAAGGAGCATTTTAGGTTTGAAACTTGGAATGCCAAGTCTATACTATGCCCAGGAAGACTGACTGCTACATGAAATTTTTGTAGAGTATATGTTATTATAAAACTTTATTTTACCTATCAAGTAGATAAACATTCTTTTATTGGGGTTGGGGTTGGGGCACACCAGCAGTACTCAAGGTAACTGCTTGAGTTACCTTGAGTAACTCTTGTCTGTATACACTGGTGCACTCCTGGCAGGCTCAGGAGACCACATTTAGATGCTAGGGATTGAATGCAGGTCGGCCACATACAATGCAAATGCCCTCCACACTGTACCATCATGAGCCCTGATAACTTAATATTCTTAAGGCAAATTATTATCTAGGTATTTTGACAATTTTGTCACAAAAGTAGGACAAGACAGTATATTGACTTAATTTTGCTCCCATTTCCTAATAAGTGTTCATAATAAAAACAGCTGTATCAGTGACTACAAATTCCAGCTTAGCTACTTATTGGATGTAAGTCGTTTACAATAGATTTAAATCAAACATATCATTTTCCTATATGAAGATAAAAATATGATGGCTTTTATAAAGAATTATAAAAATTATTTGTATGTTGTATCTAATCACTAAATTATTGAATATTGTTTTAAAATTTGCATTGCAAAAGATTATTAATAATGTCTGCTCAATTTTTTATAGCTTTTATTTAGCATGAATCTTAATGTATCATTACAGGTTAAACCCCCTGGTAGAGATAACAAATAGAATCATAGAGAAGTACAAGATTTAGGAATAATGTTAAATATTCAAATGTGTGGTTGTGTATAGGTGACCATCATACCAGACCCTATATTTTGTAGTTTCATGTTTTATGACCATAAATATTTCTGATTAATAAATATCCATAATGATAAAAATATATGTAATGCCTAAGTTTCTTGTTCGAGAGGATTTATTAGAGGAGGACTTCTTCATCTTACTAAGACTGAGAAATTATTAATTGATTTATGGGAAAGTAGGAAGAAATGGCAGATTACAATAAGAAAGACAAAAGTGCAAGAATACAATGTAATGAAAATGAAAGAAAATATGTTTAATCTCTAAAATATTTTGAGTGTGATTTTACAATAAAATTTATGCTTAAGCATAATGGAAGTTTTTTAAATATTAGAAAGCAAATAAAACATATTTTATAGAAATATAAATACACAATATAAAATTGTACTGTGCAAACTGATGGTGGCTGGATAATATTCAACCTGCAGCACAATTCAATGGACTTTTTAGATATCTGGTAACTTTTGATTGGGGAGTAGAGTTCTTCAGAAATAACTGGAAAACATAATACCTTCTGATTTTAAAATGTGAAATCAAAATGTAATTAATGAGAATAAAAAGTTACAACGATGGCTTAAAAGACAAACTGCTTCCTAAGTGAAATGAGTTTATATGGTCTCTGTGGGGGAAACGTCATAATAAAAAATAGAATGTATCTGTAGAAAGGAGATTGATCAGGCATTTTTATAAGAAGGGGCACTTACACAAGAAAAAGATGATACAGCTAAACACTATTCTTAGAAAATAGATTTCTAACTCCCTTGGAACCGATCAGATTAGCTATATTGCACTCTGGATGCACTGTAGATTTGGAGAAAACATCTAGGATTTGAATTTGTATTTCCAAACTGTGAAAATTTTAGCACAATAGCAAATATATCAATGCAGCAAAGATATTGTAATAGCAAAGATACCACTTGATTTAAAAAATTGGGGTGGATAAACATAGCTCTTCCTTGAATAAAACATAAACCCTCCATACTGTACATGATTATCCCATTCATTGGCCATCACGTTCATTGGCCCATTTCCCTTTGTTCCCATTCCAAACTAATATGAAGCAATATTGGATTGTGAAGTGGTTTCTTGTGTAATTTAAAATTGCTGTGCCTGTGAGATTCAAGTAACGCCATGCCTGTGACAGATACATTTCTCATTATAAATTAATAGATTAGATTTCTAGTGTTATATGTCACTCTCATGATCTTGATTAATGTGAGACTATTAGGCTAGCAATGTGGCATAATGTTTCAGAGCAACCTAAAGGTCTTTCAGGTTAAAGATGAAATTCAAAAATTGAACACACATTGCCTCAGTTCAGAATGTCGTAAATTTCATGTCATTTCTTCTTCATAAGAAGTTATGGTTCCAGACAAATAAATAATGGAGAATTTAAATAGTTATATGGGAGGACATCAGTCAAATCAAGAATGAGGGGAAATATAGTGAGCAAATTCTCTAATTTACATTTTTGGAAACTAAACTGTACGAAAAATTTTCTGCCTAGTATGCTACACTATTTTTATTTTTTTTTTTTTTGCTTCTTGGGTCACACCCAGCAAATGCTGTGGTTTCTCCTGGCTCTGCACTCAGGAATTACTCCTGGCGGTGCTCCGAGGACCATATGGGATGCTGGGAATCGAACCCCTGGCCAGCATGGGCCGGCCGCAGTGCAAGGCAAGCGCTCTACCCACTGGGCTATTGCTCCGGCCCGTGTTACACTATTTCAATGTCCCCTAGTTTACCATTTTCCTTTGCTATACTATCCAAGTATTCTTTTAAGAGGAAAATATACTCAGATGACTCTACTTAATTATTTAAGTTTCTACATGGTAGACAGGGAAAATTAAACTGGCTTCCCAAACCATTTAGCTTTGTCAGGCAGGGAATATAGGCTATGTCTAAGATAATAAGCATTCCTAAAATTATTTGATTAAACCGAGGATTAACACAAATGGACCAATTAGGTCTTCTCTTCAGGAATTATGAATTGGAACCAAAAGAGATTAGTTGGTCTCTGCCAACTGCTAAACCCATATTAAGAAAATTCAGGAGTTAGTTTAATGTGACCCTATTCTCTTTTGTGAATTCTAAGGCAGGTAAATTTCCTTAGAAATGAAAAGATGAAACAGATATTTACAAAATAAGAAAGTAAAATATGTTGATATATTAACCTTCCTACTCACTTCTCTTTCTAAGGATTAACTATATCTACTCTTGGATTTTACAAAATGCTTGCATTTTTCTAATAAGTTCTCCATTTCTTCTTGATTTAGTCTTAATTATTTTAAATGCTCTCACATACAAGATTTCTTCACTTAGAAAGTACAAATAATGTGGTTCGTTTTGTATGATGGTCACTTTTTAAATTTTTTATTTTTAAAATTACAAAGATATACAATTAAAAAGTTCATATTTGGGTTTTGGTCAAACAGTGTTGCAGCACCCATCCCGCCACCAGTGCCCATCTCCCACCACCAACGTCCCCGGTTCCCTCCCCCTCCCCCAGCCCTGCTCCATGGCAGGTTCTTGATTTCTTTCCATTTCTCTCTCTTTCTCTTTTCCTTCCCCTCCAGACTATGAATTACAGAACATACATTAAAGGGTTGTCATGTGTATCTTTTTGCCTCTATTTAATGCTCAGTTCTAGGTTGGCATTAGTACCCTCAACAATTGTCAGCACACTGTTCCATTTCTGTCTTACCTAGCCTCTGAATACCACACATTTGTGATAATTTCCACCTTTGACAGGACCTCCTGATATATGTTTCACTTGACCTTGGATATTGGTATCATAATATGTACCTATATATTTATGTAATGCAGATAAATGCAGTCATTCTGTATCTGTCTCTCTCTCTCCTTCTGGCTAATTTCGCTCAACATAATCTTCTCCATGTCCATCCATTTGTAGGCAAATTTTATAACTTCATTTTTCCTAACAGCTGCATAGTATTCCATTGTGTAGATGTACCAAAGCTTTTTATCCAGTCATCGATTTTCGGGCACTCGGGTTGCTTCCAGATTCTGGCTATTGTGAATAATGCTGCTATGAACATAAAAGTAGGGATGGTGTTTCCGCTGCGTATTTTTGGTTTCCCAGAGTAGATTCCCAGGAGTGGTATGGCTGGGTCAAATGGGAGTTCAATTTCTAGTCTTTGGAGGAAAGTCCATATTGTTTTCCAGAAAGGCTGTACCAGCCGGCATTCCCACCAACAATGGATGAGTGTCCCCTTTTCCCCACACCCACGCCAGCACTTGTTGTTCTTGTTCTTTTGAATATGTCTCTACCCTTTTCTGACAATGCCAGCCAAAAAATCTATTGAGATATTATGCACTGCCATATTCTCTTATCATTTTTATATGCAGATTCTTCCTATAATACCTTTTACCCTTTTCTACGTACCAGTTATTACTAAGGCATTCTATTCCCACCAACTAATTGCACTTCAGATATACATTATTTGCTAAGAGAAATAATTTACATGTGTGTCTTCCTACAGTCCTGTAATGTAATCTATGGCAAATATCCAATGTTTATATTTTTGCACTTCTTATTTCTGCATTCCTCATTTATAGCACATAAGATGACAGTCGTATTCCTGATATGTTCCATTTTTCAGCCATATAAGATGTGTTCAGGGAGCATAAATAATAAAGTATTAGTAAAAGCTTTCTTTTTCTGGGACAAAAAACAAACAAAAAACAAAATCAAAGCATAAGCACATTATATTGACATTTAAATTAACACAATTTTAAACTATTCCATCTATGTCAATTTTAAATCATATCTGATGTATTAAGTGGTAGGAAGGAAAGGATAACAGCTGTATCCTGGGACAGAGCCAAAATAAGCTCTTTGAAGGATCATTTGTCGCTTTATACCTGCACTGACCTGGACACGAGTGTGGATTAAACAACAGCAGGCTACCTAATTGACCTGTGTCTAGAAAGCTAAAGTTGTTTCATCACAAGCTGAGAGGGCAGTTAGAGCAACAGGACAGGCATGCATCTGAGTAGGGGTGTCTGCAGGTAAAGATCCTGCAATGTGGCTATCAGAATTGAACAATGAGCTGTGATGAGACTGTTGGGGTAGGTCAGTAACATTTCTAAGACAGCAGGTGATGAAGGACGAGGAATGATATGAAGTAGAGAAACACCATAGAGCGTCCCTGGCTTTTCTACTACTGAGTAATGCTTGTTCTAGTATAATTATGACAACTCAATTCTTTTATCACTTAGTTAAAAGTACTCCCATTTGGTTTTTAAAGAGAAAATAATTTTAAGTTTAAATACACATGGAAATAAAATATTTCCAGTTCTGGCCATAAACCAAAGTGGATTGGTTGTTGGTCTGTAATTCTTTAGAAGGATTCTTTTTTAGTCTCATTGGTTGTTGTTGTTACCTTCATAATATGAATAGATCTGACTTCAACCTTTCGCTTCCACCACATATAGCCTATTGAGGCCAAACAAAATTCTTAGAATTTAAAAAAAAAATACTCCAGGCATTCTTGAGAAAATTTTCCACAGTTGTGAAATTCCGTTGGTCAAATGTGCTATCAAGTGGGGAGATGTAAAAGAGTAATTAATTAAGGCAAGAATTAGGTAGAGGGACTGGAGCGATAGCCCAGCGGGTAGGGCGTTTGCCTTGCACGCGCCGGCCTGTGCCCGGCCCAGGTTCGATCCCCGGCATCCCATATAGTCCCCGAGCACCGCCAGGAGTGCTTTCTGAGTGCAGAGCCAGGAGTAAACCCCTGAACATTGCCGGTGTGACCCAAAAAGCAAAGCAAAAAAAAAAAAAAAAAAGAATTAGGTAGAGAAAAGTGATAACAAAGAAAGTATTCCAGTCTCCAAACATACTTGGAATTTATTTTTTGGTTATGGGAGGCAATGAGTTTTATTTTGGGTCAGTTTAGTGTGAATTAGATGTTACATATTACCAAGAGCCTTAACAAATACAACTGCCTTCTCATTAACCGTCCAGCATTTTTCCTCTCCTGTCTAAGTATAGCATATGCTTAAAGGAAACAGTCCTCTGAATAGCACAAAGGAAAATTAGGTAATAGGATGAACCTAGGACTAGTTCAGTCCAGAACAAAGACAGTTACCAGGTCTATGGCACAGCCAGTGAGCGCAGCGCTTAAGGTTCTTTAGCTGGAAATTAGTCATGACTGTGCTTTTCTTTCAAGAGTAGGGTGCAAGCAAATTTTAATATTACTAAGCAAAGTGGAATTAAAAGACAAAAAATATTTTATTAGTATCTTACAAAGTGAAACATTCTGAATAGAAAATTGACCTTAGAACAGATTGATCTTTGAACCTAGGATTTGGAGGCTGCAGAGTTTTAGCCTGGTATAATTAAAAACTCTAGGGTTTTATAAAAAAAAGGCATAATTGCCTTTTTTCATTATGGTTAGAAAAAAGCATAGACATGATACTTTGGCATTGACTTTAGAACCATTTATCAAGGTAGCAACTCTGCCTTCTAGGGATTATTGATATACTCCAGAAAATTCCTTTGTTCAGTTCCTAGTCTAAGATAAATTGTGCCCAGGTAGGAGTCCAATGGGATCAAGTAGAAGAAGGGTTGTATATTGGACTCTGAAACACGTGCTAGAATTTCTGGCAGTATCTGTTCTGCATGTACATGCCTTCTTTATTCCTATCTTCACATTTCCAAGGTCCAGAGCACTGCACTTACCCACCATACTTCTGAAATAATCCCCATAGACTGAATTGCTATGGATATTCCTGAATAAATGACAGTGCCAGGGAAACGCTAGCAAGGAATCTTTGACAATACTCTATTTGAGAGATAATAGACATAGCACTTTAATGTATTAAAGAACTTGTTGGTAGCTGACTATGCATACTTTGAAGATAGATTCAATAGTATTTCCTAATAAAATTCATGTGAATTATGCATCATAGAGTGTAGTCAATTCTGACATCAAGGATTTTGATATGAGTAACAGGAATGATGAAAATTACCATTATCCTAGGTAGATAGAACTTAAATAGGAGCAGTTTGGGAGAATGGGAAGAACAAAACTAATATGGAATAGGACAAAGGAGATGAGATGCTTTATCTGGGAGTACCTAGGAATACTGTCATTTCTAACATCAGCAATATCCTCAACTCGCGACATCCCTTTCAAGGGTCCCCATATCACCTTAAATTTAATAATTTCCTAGAAGAGGGCACATAATCACTCGACATTATAATGCTGTTAGGATTTTATTATGGCAGAAGACCAGTTAAGAGAAAGGGTCCATGGGAAGACTACAGATGAAGTCCACACTCCTAGGTTCCCATTTTCCTCTGCCAATGGATTCCTGAAGTTTTAACTTTCACTTTCAACTCTGAGTGATAGTATTACTGGACTATCACCAACTCATTTGAAACTTGGTGTTCAGAATTTTGAAAGGCTTTATTATATAGATATGACTGGCCAACTTATTAACTTGTCTGCAGTGTTCAGCCCCCAGAGGTTGAGTTGATATTACCAGGCCTTAATTCCTTATCTTAAGACTTATGTTTTATAGTGCAATGCCCCCAGATAAGCAATGAAGTGATTATTGGGTGCTATATTCCATGGTATCAGTAATAGCTATAAGATAACAAAGGTGATATCTCTTTGAGTAGCATTAATATTTTATTGTACAATTGCTAAAGAGAAAGGTAGATTTAGAGTTAGGGGAAGTAGTCCAACATAGAGATATGCAGTTTGAAGTCAGCAATATATATACAATTTAATATTAGTTTCCTAGAAGTGAGCGATATACTTCTGAAATCTTGAAGACAGTGGCTACTCACAATGACAAAATTTGAGAGTAAATAGGACATGGTTAAGTACTTACATACCAACAGTCTCTGAGATTCAGGCCATTTGTTTTTTTCTTCATTGAAGTGGTGATTATTCTACTTTTTTATAGTTTGAAAAAAATAAACTATAGAAAACTATTTTACTTTGGCAATGAACACTCTTTAAAATGTTAATGAGATGTGATATAGCTGATACAGATATAATGAGATATGATTTACCTCTTACCAAACTGCAACATTCCTATGTGGCTCAGACATTGGTATCATAAATGTGATATAAGCAGTATGTAAGGTGGATTTCTGGTTCTCATCCTTTATTCATATCTTACTGGCTAAAAGCTATGCTGGTCTTACAAGTGGTTTTTGTTCTTTTTTGCTGAGAGAATTCTGCTTTGCTATATCAAAGCTGTGATCACCATGTTATGTACATTGCACATAGGATACAAAAAGGAAAGAACAAGCGCATTGCAATGAGATTTTCCCATAGATAAATCAGAGGAAAGACAAAAAGAGATTTCCTTTGATATATAAATAGATTCATCTTATACGTATGTATACATGTGTGTCATGTATATATGTCATGTTTATATGTCAACATGAGTTTTCAGTACTTGAACATTTTGATAAGAGGGATAGAATGCCCATGATCTGCTTGCATTATATTTTATATATTGTGCATGAGTAGATATTATGTATTTATATATATATGTATATGTCAGATATATGTTGTTATTTAAAAATAATGGTAGATCTTTTTATTTCTTTTTTATTTCTTTTTTATTTATTATTTTTTAGTATTTTATTATACCACCATGGGATATACAATTACAAAGATGTTGATGTTTGGGTTTCAGTCATACAGTGCTCCAGCATCCATCCCTCCACCAGTGCCCATTTCCCACCACCAGTGTCCCCAATTCCCTCCTCCCTCCCCTGTCTACCTCTATGACAGGCTTTTTACCTCTCTCTCTCTCTCTCTCCCCCCCTTCATTCTCTCTCTGTCTCTCTTTTTTCTCTCTTCCTTCTCTTACACATTGTGGCTCACAAGACATACTTTTAGAGGTTATCATGTATATCCCTTTGCCTATATTCAATGATCAGTTCTAGGCTGGTATTATCATTTCCAATGGTTATTAGTACACTCTCTCCTTCTCTGTCTTACCTAATCTTGGCTCCCACACACTTGCGTGTAATGTCACCTATTAACAAGACCTCATAATCCATGTTTTGCCAGACCTTGGATATTGGTATCATTTTATATATATGTATATAAAAATGAAACCAGTTATATATATAATGATACCAACTAATGTCACTTCCTGTTTTTCATCAATTTGCTTGAGCGGGCACCAGTAATATCTCCACAAGTCCTGTCATGTGCTAGTGTAGCCAAAGGGCATTTGCTCACTCCAGGAACATGAAGAGCAAAAAGCTATTCATTCAGGTCATAGGAATGAGGTCTATAATTGTTATTGGTTTTTGGCATATCAAATACAACACTTGTAGCTTTACAGGCTCTGCTGTGTGGGTGGTATACTTAAAGTAGTAGGCTCTCAACACGTGCATATACTGATGAAACGAAGAGGTCGGCTTTTCTATTGGGTGGAGCTCTGATGAGATGTGGAGTCCAGATGTTGAAATGCATAGCAGCACTATTCACAATAGCTAGGATCTGGAAACTACCACAGTTCCCGAGAACTGACAACTGGATAAAGAAACTTTGGTACACAATGGAATACTATGCAGCTGTTAGGGAAAATGCAGTTATAATTTGCCTATAAATAGATGGTCATGGAGAGGATCATGTTGAGTGAAATTAGCCAGAAGGAAAAACACAGATATAGAATGACTGCATTTATTGCATGACAAAATTACATATATATGTATATATAATGAAACCATGAAACCATGATAAAAACTACATATATGTTTGTGAGTGTGTGCGTATGTATGTATATATAATGTATATATAATGTATATAATGTGTATATATATGTATATATATAATGTATATATATATATAATGAAACCAATATCCAAGGTCAGGCAAAACATGGAATAGGTCTTGTTTAAGGTGGTATCTACAACAAACATGTGAGAGTCAGAGGTTAGGTAAGATGAAGAAGGGAAAAGCAGTGTGCTAATAATTGTCAAACTGAGCATTGAATACAGGCAAAAAGATACACATGGTAACCTATAAATGTATTATTGTAATCCATGGTGTGTAAGAGAAGGAAGAGAGAGAGAAAGAGAGTGTGAGAGAAAGAGAAGAGATAAAGAACCTACTAGAGGCAGGCTAGGGGGGGGGAGGGAATTGGGTCCACGGTGGTGGGAAATGAGCATGGTGGAGGGATGGGTGCTAAAAACTGTAAGAGTGAAACCCAAACATGAACTTCTTTGTAATTGTGTGGGGGTTCCTCTGGCTTCTTGCGAGAGTCTATTGGGATGGCGGGCCACAGCTAGAACCTGCCTTCCCTCCCAGGCACCTCATGATCAGCACCACAGGGAGAGCCAGTATCAGTGCTGCCCCTTGTATCTAAGTTTCTGGATCAGGTATATCTGGGCTTGAAATAGGCTTTGCTATAGGGTGGGACTCTGATGACCAGAGCTTCTGATCAGCTTTTCTCTTGGGTGGAGCTCTGATGAGCTGTGGAATCCGGATGTTGAAAAATGACTGCCCTTGTGGTGTGTGGGGGTTCCTCTGACTTCTTGTGAGGCTCTATTGGGATGGTGGGCCAGGGCTAGAATTTTTCCTTCCTTCCCAGGTGCCTCAAGATCAACTGAGGGAGAGCCAATAGTAGCTTTGCCCTGTGTATATGAGTCTATATATATGTATGTATATATATAACATATTTGTAAATATTTATAAATATATATTATATATAAATATATATTTATATATTTATATTTATGCCCCACAAATAAATGCAGTCATTCTATATCTGTCCTTTTCCTACTGGCTAGTTTCACTAAGTATGATCCTAAACATGACCTTCCATTTATAGGCAAATTTCATAGCTTCATTTTTCCTAACAGTTGCATAGTATTCCATTCTGTAGATGTACCAAAGTGTCTTTATCCTGACATCTTTTCTCAGGCATTCTGTTTCCAGATTCTGACTAATGTTAATAGTGCTGCTATGAACATAAAAGTGCAGATGGTATTTCTGGTGTGTGCTTTGGTTTCTGAGGTACCTTCCCAGGAGTGGTATGGCTGGGTCACATGGGAGCTCGATTTTTAGGTATGGCTGGATCAATTGGGAGCTCAATTTCTAGTTTTTGGAGGAATATATTAGGGGTGCCAGTGCTTTGAACTTCTGTATTTGTGCCGAGTTATCACTTCTCACAGTGCTCAGGGATCCATAGGAGATAAAACTGGGATCAACTTTATCCCAGTTGCAAGAAAGAGACTGCACTTTCACTATTTCTCTATTCCCTAAATTTTTTAGTTTTATTTGTTTCAAAAGATTTTAAATGTCAACAATTCTGTTTAGGTTCTAGTTATTTAAAACATCTGCTTTAGATTTCAGAGTGATATTACATTGAGTAGGGTACTTGTTTTGCATGCAGTTGATATAAGTTTGAATCATCTGCACCCTACATAGTCCCCTGAGCCCTTGATACTGAGAGACGAGCTAAGAATAATCCTAGGTCACACCAGTGCGAGCCCCAAATAAAGCGAAAACCAAAAGAAAACATTAGGCTGATCATAGAACATTAAGGAACCTGATATAAAGAGAGAATATCATGTATAGAATATGTCTGACTATGTTACTTTAATTTATGATGTATAGAAATATTTTATGATGCATAGAAATATTTTGTCATCATTAGAGCAACCACAAGGGTAGAATTTGAAGATATTGAAACATTAAAAGAAAATTCATTTTATATTCCTACATATGCAAGATGGGATCAAATATTAATTGAGATATGTACTTGAATTTTTCTCAAAACGTAAATGCAGTGCTTCTAGTAACCATTGGCAATCAGTTTGCCCTGTCATGTGAGTGTAGTGTTTCTGGTAAACTTCCAATGTGCTAGGCTAAAGTGTTTTTACCAATTTTATTTTTATAGTCTTTATGATACTGAGGAACTATGCAAATTTGGACTAGCATCCTACCTAGGATATCCCTTCAACGCAATGGAAGCCTCTTTGCTTTCTTCTTCCTCTGTTAAAATAAAAATTCTTCTGAATTCACAAAATATTTATATAGTTATAAAATATTTAACATATGGCATAGAATAATAATTTTAATAAATTATTTGGTTTGGTACCACATCTGATGTTGCTCAGGACTTAGTCCTGACTCTGAACTTAGGGTTCACTCCTGGAAGACCCAGGAGATGATATAAGGTGCTGGGGATTGAGTGTCGGTCAGCCACATGTAAGGCAAGCACTTTACCCTGCTTGCTAAGTTCTGTGTTTAAAAAAAGAGTCCATTACATTCTGTAAGGCAAATATGACTTGAAGATTTTTAAGAGAATTCTGTCCTTTTATTTTCAAGAGTCTATTTTTCTTTCCTTTTTTTTAATTTCTCTGGACTCATGGATAAGTCTACCTAAATTTTCAAGAGAAATATGGATCTCCTCTGAAATTTAACTTAAGAAATGTCAATGCCTTGATGGTGGGAAATGTACACAGGTCAAGGTATGGTGATATGGAACATTGTATGACAAACCCAATCATGAACAACTTTGTGTATCTCACTGTCATACAATAAAAAATAAAATAATGTTAAAAGTTTAAATGAAATTTTAATTTTCCATTTTGATTAGCTCTATAGTTGTAACATTACCATATCTTGCAAAGTTATAACTGTTATAAATACTTTTTCTTTAAAACATTTCCTGAGCACAAAAAAATTAATAGATATAATTCCTCAGGTCCAGTGATGTGGCTTAGCAGTAGAACTACAGCCTCACATGTGTGTCATCTCTAGCATGACAAAATGCTACTATTATAACAGTAAGATAAATATTTGAATCTATACCTCTTATTTGTTATATTCCTAAAATATAGGTAATGAGACAGTGACAGCATCTTACCTGTTATATTCCTAAAATATAGGTAATGAGCCGGTGACTGTCAATGAGTCATCTTTGTCTAGTTTATTATACAGTACGTTGTAGGTGGGGGATTAGCTGCACAAAGGCCACATTAGCTGAAGTGATAAATGGTCTGCTGAGGAAGCCAGGTGGCAAAGTGCTACTGGTGTGGCTGCAGATACGGTTACCTGTGTATGGGAAGAAGCCTGGGACACTGTTTCTGGAGCTGGGGAAGGCTGTGCTTGCAGAGAGGAGATGTGATTGATCTCTTTGGAAGGGAATGCCAGCTGGAGTATGCATGAATGACTCCTTACGGATTTTCCTTAAAAGCTAAATTGATGGCAACTTCTGAAAAGAGCAGCTGAGTTCTCTGTCCCCTGTAAGCTTTAGATAAACCTTGACTCTAGCTACTGCTAAAGTAATGGAAAGTAGAAAAAGGTTAAATAAAAATGAGTTCTCAGAGAAGAAATTAGAGGAAATAGAATGATTCTCATCTACCAAAAGAAAGGGATTATTGCAATGTGGTGCTCTTCTGTGTTAGAAGATTTTCAGAACCCATCTGTGCAGATTGTTTCTTTTTTATTGTCATTACCTTTCCTAATTGCATTAGGGGGATAAGGGGCATTTTAATTAAAAGACTGTTTTACGGATATATAATTCTACTCTTTCATTAAATAATGCTGTGCCGAATTTATTATAGTATATTAATGAAAGATTGTTCTTTGGAAATCACTTCTATTAATAATTTCAACAAATCAAAAATTTCCTACACAGGTTCCTTTTTTAATAAATAATATATTTACCTGTGTATGATGCATTTAAGGTAATCCTGCTGAAATAGAAATATTTAAAATAAAATTTACAAAGAACATTGAAGGAAGTAGGAAGATAAATAGTTACCCAAAAAATATGGCATTGCATTATTGTTATTAAAAGATAACCTTTCTAGAAATGTTGCTCAGTAGTAAGGCACATTCATAATTTCTGGGTGTGATTACCAATTTTGCAAGAAAATAAGATAAAATAAAATAAAGGTTATTCTTTACGTTTAAACCTTGGAGTAAAAACCTTTACTAAATAAATTAGATTATGGGATGTTGTCATATAATATACACATATATGTGCACACACAATATAAATATATATGTATATTTAATGGCATACTTCTGAAAAGAGCTTCTAAATGCTTTGCCTCCTATAAGCCTAGATAACATCCATTTAGATAAATATACATCGTTTGATATTTTCAATGCTTTTTGTACTTTACAATTTTATCTTTGATTTTCCCCAAATGTATTAAGTAACAGAATTTAGACAGAGGAATTGTTTTTGGTGGGTGAGATATGGGACAGTGAAAGCATCTGTAGTAAGAACATGCTTAAGAAAGAAAGAGTGGACTGGAGAGCTGGCTCAAATATAGAGGCACATGCTTTCATGACTTCAAACCTTGATCCAACATGCAGCTCTGCCTATGGCCCCCAAGGTCTCCAAGCACTGCTGTCGTCAAGAGATTCCAACACAAAGTGTCTCAGCGACTCCATGTCCTGGTGTCCTAGCATTGAATCAGTGGGCAATTAGTTAATTGATGTGAGAGTGGCCCCTGCTCCCCTGAGCAATGCTTGGAATGTTTCCCCATAACAAGAAAAATGAGAAAGTTTCATGAGCAGAGTAACGAAGGCTTAGGTATCAACAGAGGACTCTTACCGCCTGGTACAAGAGCTAACAGAAAATATGAATTAAAAAAACATGATCTTGTTTTTTTAGTAATAAAATTGATCTCTTGACTGCTGCTGTTAAAAATGCTTGGACATTTTAATTCTAAGAAATATAAATGAGAATCATTTGAGAATCAACTTTCATACCTCAAAAATGTGAAAGTCAAGTTTTATCTCAGGCAGTTTAAGACTGGGTAGATATAATTATTCCCATCATTGTATTTATGTGTGAAACAAAAGTCTTGTACATAGTAAATATGCAACAAATATATTTTGAATGAACATACCATTCACTCAGTTTCTCAAGTAGAAGATGGCAGTTCCTAAAAAGATAGTCTTTAAAAATAGAGCTTCCTGGCATCCCATATGGTCCCCTGAGCACCGCCAGGAGTAACTCCTGAGCATCGCTGGGTGTGACCCAAAAAAAAAAAAAAAGAAAAAAAAAGAAAAATAGAGCTTTTCAATATATTCTCCAGGTAAGCTGGAAGCTGAAGTCCATAAGGAGAGCAGGGAGGTACATGTATAAAGAGAATAAGTAATATCTATTATATTTGATATCTCAATGAATTATGCCATGAATTTGTAAAATGTGAAAACACTGACAATACTTATGCTTAGAGTAAATGCTTTAGATGCTACTTGTATTTTATAAAAACTCCTTCCAATTTTTTTTTTTGCATTACAGCTGGCAATGCTCAGGGGTTACTCCTGGCTCTTCACTCAGGAATTACTCCTGGCAGAGATCGGGGGACCAGATGGGGTGCCAGGGATCGAACCCGGGTCTGCCATGTGCAAGGAAAACACCCTACCTCCCTACCCACTGTGCTATCGCTCTGGGCCACTACTTCAGAATTTTAAAAATATTGAATCGGTTGAGGTTTTTCATTAAAAATTTCTGGGCTAATCAGCAGCTACCTCCTTATCTTGGCAATAAATTGATTTATCATAATTTTGACATTTTTAGATTTTTTTTCAGTCTGAATCAGTATCTAAGTTTTAAGAGCATATATAGTAACCAGGACATTTAAACAATAGTCATATTCTTGTTGGATTAGACTACATAGCAACAATAATAACTGTCATTTATTGAGAGTTAATTTATGCCAGTATATTTTCTGAGTTAATATAGCAGCTCCTTTTTCATTTATAAGTACACAGAAACATTTATTATAAAGAAGTGAGAGCAAAGAGATAGACAATACTTTACAGCTTTCCAGAGTCTCATGGATTATAGATTTTTGAATCAACATATAAAACCAAACCAAGGCTATTATTTCTGCTATGATAAATTCACCAGATTTGCATTTGATTTACAGAAAACCTCATGGTATACAACATTGCATTCTTTTTCTTGAAGAAAACAAAATCAATATGAAGCATATCAGTGTGCATTAAAGGAATAATTTTAGGAGTATGATAGAAATATAGAGTGAGAAACAATTAGAGACAGTTAGAAATAGTTCAATAAAAATAGTTAATCAGGGGCCAGAGCTATAGCCCAGCGGGTAGGGCATTTGCCTTGCACGTGGCCGGCCCAGTGCTGGCCCATCCCATATGGTCCCCTGAGCACCACCAGGAGTAATTCCTGAGTGCAGAGCCAGGAGTAACCCCTGAGCGTCACTGGGAGTGACCCAAAAAGCAAAAAAAAAAAAAGTTAATCATTTTGGTTTTAATATTACTTTATACTTTAGCAATTATTGAGTACATACAAAATTATTTATCATGTTAGTATTATCATGTTAAAATATAAATTACATTATATTATGAAATTGTTAGTATTATGTTAGTAACACAATCACATTTGAACATTAATTGATTTATTGGCCGTATGATAGTATAGAAGGTAGGGTGTTTGACCCAGTTGACCTGGGTTCAATTCTTGGTACCATATATGGACCCATAAACACAGTACCAGGTGTAAACCCTAAGCCACTCTGAATGTGAACCCCCAAATAATAATATGTCACCTTTATCTACATCATAATTTCTATATTTAATGAAAACAAATTTTTCCAAACAATATTATTGCTGAAAATTAATGTCATCATTTTTAAATTTTATTTGTTATAATAATTATGTTGTAATGACAGCAGCTAGGTTTTCATACATATACTAATTCAATTTTTTATAACTACATAACTTTTTAACTTTCTAGAATACTCATTTATACACATATGAGGGAAAATGTTAATAAAGGAAATTACCTCTTAGTATAATATTGAAAACAGTTAGACCTCACATAAATTTCTAAGGACTATGAGGTACTCTTGACCATAATATTCAGAAAATGACTGATTTATTTATCAGGCTCTTTTTTTAAATATATTTTATTATACCACCATGAGATAAACAAATACAAAAATGTTCATGTTTGGGTTTCGCCATACAGTGTTCCAGCACCCATCCCTCTCCCTCCACCAGTGCCCATTTTATACCACCAATGTCCCCAATTCCCTCCCCCTTCCCTAGCCTTCCTCTATGACAGGTTCTTTATCTATTTTCTCTATTTTCTCTTTCTTTCTTTCTTTCTTTCTTTCTTTCTTTCTTTCTTTCTTTCTTTCTTTCTTTCTTTCTTTCTTTCTTTCTTTCTTTCTTTCTTTCTTTCTTTCTTTCTTTCTTTCTTTCTTTCTTTCTTTCTTTCTTTTTCTTTCTTTATTCCTTCCTTCCTTTCTTTCTTTCTTTCTTCCTTCCTTCCTTCCTTTCTTTCTTTCTTTTGTCCCTTCCTTCCTTTCTTTCTTTCTTTCTTTCTTTCTTTCTTTCTTTCTTTCTTTCTTTCTTTCTTTCTTTCTTTCTTTCTTTCTTTCTTTCTTTCTTTCTTTCTTTTCTTTCTTTCTTTCTTTCTTTCTTTCTTTCTTTCTCTCTCTCTCTTTCTTTCTTTCTTTCTCCCTTCCTTCCTTCCTTCCTTCATTCCTTCCTTCCTTCCTTCCTTCCTTCCTTCCTTCCTTTCTTTCTTTTGTCCTTCCTTCCTTCCTTCCTTTCTTTCTTTCTTTCTTTCTTTCTTTCTTTCTTTCTTTCTTTCTTTCTTTCTTTCTTTCTTTCTTTCTTTCTTTCTTTCTTTCTTTCTTTCTTTCTTTCTTTCTTTCTTTCTCTCTCTTTCTTTCTTTCTTTCTCCCTTCCTTCCTTCCTTCCTTCCTTCCTTTCTTTCTTTCTGTCTTTCTTTCTTTCTTTCTTTCTTTCTTTCTTTCTTTCTTTCTTTCTTTCTTTCTTTCTTTCTTTCTTTCTTTCTTTCTTTCTTTCTTTCTTTCTTTCTTTCTTTCTTTCTTTCTTTCTTCTTTCTTCTTTCTCTCTCTTCCTTCTCTTATATATTGTGAATTGTAATACATATACTTAGAGGTTATCATGTGTATCTTTTTGCCTGTATTTAATGCTAAGTTCTATGTGGTAATAGCACTTTGGACAATCAGGCTCTTTTTAAAGGCAAGTACAAAGCAGTGTCCTATGGATGTTACTGAGCTCAAATGTCTGATGACATGTGAGGAACTACTTCATTCATACAAGGGCAAATACGATCATGATGAACACTAGGTACATTAAAAAAAATACAAAGATAATACATGATTATAATTTTCTTATTTGTTTTTGGGCCATACCCAGTGGTGATCAGAGCACATTCCTGGTTCTGCACTCTGAGATCACTTCTGGTGAATCAGGTAACCATATGTGTTGCCTGGGGTCAGCTCTATGCAAGGTAAATATGCTACAGACTTTGCTATCTATCAGACCCAAACATTAATATGATCTGGAAGCGCTGTAATATAAATCTGATCTCCTCTGCTCCCTCCAACTATTTGTCTAACTACCCCAGGTACCTAGTGGAAACTACCCTTTCCTGGGTGCATCATTATTAGTGTAAATAATGATAATAACGGTCCGCAACTAAACCACCTCTGCTTCACTGATGACATCGTTCTGATAACACCAAACATTAGCCAAGTGGCACAAATGCTGGCTGACTTCAACCGAGAATGTGGAAAGATAGGTCTACAGCCGAATCTAAAGAAAACTATGTTCATGAAAAATGAACTAGTTCCAGAGGCCCCATTCACTCTCAATGGACAAACATCTCTGAATGCAGCAGTTATGTGTACTTAGGTCGAGAAGTCAACATGATGAATAACCTAAAACGTGAGCTGCGCAGGAGGAAGAGAGCAGCATGGAATGCCTTCAAAAGCATCGAAGAAATAGCTAAAAGGACAAAGAACCTCCGACTCCGGGCACATCTCTTCAACTCCACCTTTATCCCTGCATTAATATACGCCTCAGAGACCTGGGCCCTATGAAAGCAGGATGAGAATGCTATTTGGGTCTCCCAAAGAGGAATTGAAAGAGCTATGCTTGGAATATCACGCCTCACTCAAGTGAAAGAAGGAATCCAGAGCTCCAACCTCCAACCTGTTCCAGAGTCAGGGTTTTTCTGACTTGGCTGTCTCGTTTGCCAAGGTATCGAAAAGCAGATGGGCTGGACATGTAATGCGATTTGGAGACAACTGCTGGACTAGACCCATTACTGACTGGATCCCACAGGATGTCAAAAGATCACATGGCCGCCCACCAACAAGATGGTCAGACTTCTTCATCAAGACCCTGAATGAACGGTTTGAGGCTCTTTGTATTCCTGAAGCAGCCAGATGCCATTGGGCTAAACTGGCACGTGATAGGGTCAAATGGAAATATTACTGGCACCCAATCGAGCAAATTGACGAATAACGGATGTCAAGTGATCAAGTGATCATTATTAGTGGTTAATTCAATAACATTTTTCTTAAACAATTAAATTAATTATTTATTATTAATTACTAACTCTTGGCAGGACTGATTCTCACTCCCATTCTTATTGTTATTTGATTTGATGCTCCCATGACTTCACCCTTAGAAAAATCATTATCTCCATTTTGTTGTCTAGGCCAGACATCAGAATAAATTCCCTCGATTTCACGTGTCAATAAATATTTTGGCCCTACTTCAAAAAATCTTTCTCTAGTTCCTCCACTTCTTCCTCTCCTTGTTTTCTTTCTCTGATCAAATTTATACTTCACCTTTTTCTAATTGGTATTATAGTTCTCTTCCAGCTCTTCCTTCCTCTGTTTATCTTATTTGATTGGTTAGTATTTTTCAAAATTTCATTAAAAGTCTTAACTCAAGGGAGTCAAAGTTACTTAACCTCTTCTAAAAGATGTTTATTGATTTTTCCTTGCTGTTTCCTATTTTTGGGGGAGGGGTGGAGTCACATGCAAAAATGGTCAGGCTTAGTTCTGGCTCTGTAGTCTTTGATCATCATGGCACGGCTTGGTGTACAGATGGGGTACCAGGATATTAACATGAGTTAATGCAAGGCAAGTACCCTACCCACTGTACTATCTTTCTGGTCATGTTGTAGATTTTGAAATATTTAAAATGTAAAACAACTTACAATGAAGTACATTTTACAGTTCATTCTAAAAGTAACAGTATATAAAGCACATTTATGGATTTATATGTATTTTTAATTTGCATGTTTTATTGAGGGTGAAAATAATGATAACTCGGTTGATAATTTCAATGTTAACTATGTTGCAACATTAGATTGGATGTAGCATTTTAGTGTAAGAAGACCTATTATTTATGTAAAAACAATAAAATAATAATTCCATTTTAATTTTAGATATCTGCTATTTTGCTGTACAGTAGATTCTTAACTGTAATTATGTGCATTTTAATTTCTTTTTTCCAAGTAAAGTAAAAGAGACAATATATATAAAATATTGCAAGTCAAATTAGAAATAAAATTTGTATTGAAAAGGAATCTATTCTATGTATATATATTTATTTACTTGTATTTACTTCTACTAGTTGTGCATGTAATTTATACTTATAAAAGTACCTTAAAGAGGTTGAGAAATGATAATTATTTAACAGAATAGTTGGGGATGTCTTATCAATCAGCATAATTGGTAATGATGATAATGATGATGAATGATGATGAAGAAGAAGAAGAAGAAGAAGAAGATGATGATGATGATGATGATGATGATGATGATGATGATGATGAAGCCACACTTAATAGTGCTCAGGGTACTTCGATTTGGTGTTGCTTTGGTGTTTTGGTATTGCTTCTGGAAGTGCTGAGAAGAAAATGCGGTGCTCAGATTTGAAGCAGAGTCTGCAACTTGCAAGTAGAGCACTTTAGCACCTGTACTGCATATACATGGTCCAGAAAGTTAGTTGTTGAATGAGTCTGCTTTATGAGGTGTATGACCTACTCTGTTTGATTTCTATTTTTTTTTACTTTCGTTGAAGGTCTTATTCGTTTGCAAGAGCTCATTAAAGCTCCATCAAGGTACAATCTTCGACTTAAAATTCGTCAACTACCTGCTGATACAAAAGATGCAAAACCTTTACTAAAAGAAATGAAAAGAGGCAAAGAATTCCATGTAATCTTTGACTGTAGCCATGAAATGGCAGCAGGCATTTTGAAGCAGGTAATCTTTGAATCACTTAATTTTTTTAGCTCCTATAATATATTTGAATTTAAAGTATAGCTTTAAGATTTGTAAATTGAAATGTTTTTGATACACAGTCGTTAAAGGCAGAAAAGTTACCTTGTAGCATTTCCTTATAAAAGTGTCCAAAAATTGTGTTTAATTATCGTCAAAGAAGTGTTGATACTGGCTATCTTCAAAGCAGAATACTTGAAGTAAGAGATTATTTATCAATGTAACTTTATATTAATGAAAACACTGTTTAATCGGATAGTCATTTATGTTTTGTACTGAAAGCAAAGGGAGAAACAAGAGGAGACAGTGACTATGTCATGCAGCCACTGCTATTAATCAAACAAAAATCTCCCTAGATAGTTGGTTGGCATGTGAGTATTCTTATACATCTGGTACTATACTAATCTGTTGTAGATTTAAAAACAGTGAATATAAGAAAGATGTAGCAATTTAACCTATGCATTGTCAAAAATTTAGTGTAGGTTTTCATATCCTCTAGCAATAATAAAAATCAGTATTTGTTCTAAAATAAACTCTTATCTACCTAAAACTATAATAATAAATCAATCAAATGAAATGACTCATAGAAGTAAACAGTACTGCCGTGAGAAATTATTATTAAATTATTTCTTGAACATGAAGAAATCACTGTTGATCTTAAATAGCTAGCACAAGGCAATATTCTTTTTATGTATTAGAGTCTGGATTGAAGCTCAAGTCACTGAACTTTGTTTTTAATCTGTTTTATGCTGACTGCCTGGTCCACAGCAGTTGGGGCTAGTTAATTTTCTTGATATCTCTTATATTTGAATAAAATATCTATAGTAGAGATTTATGTACATTCATAGGACATAGTATGTTCTATTAAATTACAACTACCAACAATAAATGCTTGCGGTACATTACTAGTTTATTAAGGATGCATCTTTTCCAACTTGCAACATAAAATGTTGGCTTCACTGTAGTACATTATGTCACTGGATTTAGAACATTGCAATAATGTTACATTTGGGTTATTACACATATGAGGGTTATTATATGTGACTTTTTAACTAACAGAAATTGACTTAGTAAATTACCAAATCAAAGTAGATTTGGTAATTTGTTTTTTCATGTAAGCATTCCTTTGCTCTGAGGGTAGGTGGTATTTAGGGACACATTCTGTGCTGCTCATCATTCCTGGCAGTGCTCTGGGATTATATGTATTGTTGGGATCAGTCCAGGTTAGCCTGGTACAAGGTAAGTACATTACCTGCTGTACTATCACACTGGCTAAGCAATTCTTGATTATATTGTAAAGGAAGAATTTTGTGTCTGATAGAGTAAGACTCTACAATTATTCTGTGACAGAACTTTGATCATCTTTCCCTAGGTTTCAATATGTATGCAAATGTAAGGGCATAGAATATATATCAGCTTTAATAATAAAATTTATTTTGTCTTCTGCTGACATTATTTTATACTTTTTATTTGTAAGTTTAATTGCTGTTTGCAGATGGAAACAAAATTAAGCTAATACTATGAAGACAACAAATATTATATATTATAACAAAATTTCGATAAAATATCAAAGCAAAGGTAGAATAAAATATGAAAAATTAATATGGAAGCTTATTAATATTAGACAAGGGGTCAGAGTGATAGTACGGCAGATAGGGCATTTGCCTCTCATTTGGACAGCAAGGGTTCAATCTCCGGCACCCAATATGGTCCCCTGAGCATCGCTAGGAGTAATTTTAAATGCAGAGCCAGGAGTAACCCCTGAGAATTGCCAGGTGTGTCCCCAAAAGTCAACAAAGTTAAAAAATAGTATTACACAAAAAGCATGCATATTGATCTTTCTAACACTAATAGACCACACATATTGTAATAATTTTTAAACTTAAATGTCCTAAAAAGCATTTATACCATATTTATCTGTTGTTCTAGAATTCAAGAGAGAATATAGCTTCCTTCTAATACATATAATATTACATCTAGTAATGCTGCAATTTTGATTTATTAAATTTTTCTAAGATTCCTTACATTAATTTATGTTGGAATTCCAAAGAATTGTTATAGATGTTGGAGTGCAGGCATAGGTAGTCTTCTAGAAAGTATGACTTATCTAAAAAAAATATTTGGAGAATGCTGGAAAAGAGATGGATTTCCCTGGTGATGCTTTTTGTTCATTCCTTTGTTTACTTTAGTTATATATTTTAAAGAAGGAGATTTTAATGAATATTGAGCAACAGTATATTTGAAGTTGTCTTACCTGAAAATAAAGTGGGTATAGTTGGGACTGCCTAGACTTTCTTTGAGGAAAATTGAATGCACTAATTGGCATATGGGCTTTTGAGAAAGATTTATCTTCAACCGAGAATTTGTCAGTGAATACAGTATGACAAGGCCAACATGTTCTGCAACAAATTCTCTAGTGAATATTCTGTCATAGAAAATAAACAGTAGTCAAAAACTTGAAAGTATAGAATGAAGAGTGTAAAATCAAACTTTTCAGTCTATAAAAAGAGAAAATCAGATACAAATAAATGCTATAACAGAGAAGCATACAAATTTCTTGAATTTTAATAAACAAATGGAAGCCTTGAGCAATTTAACTTCTAGAATTATTTGAAGGTCAGATGACTGCAAATTATATGCCTATTACACATGGAAATGTTCTTATGACATTGTCACTACTGCTCTAGCTAAAGGCTGGGACTCTTTATTTTTCAGTGGGAAGAAGGTTTTGGGCCATATCCAGCATTTCTCGAGGTTTATTCTTGGCTCTGCACTCAGGAATTACTCCTATTAGTGCTCAGAGCACCAAATGGAATGCCAGGGATCGTACCCAGGTTTATGGGATGCAAGGCAAATTCCTACCTGCTGAATGAATACTCCAACCCCACATGCTGGGAATCTTTGAACAAAAAATTTTGATTTAGAAATAATGAATTTATTCTATTTCTTTGGAAAGTTCACCTGGCACAATACGTTTTATTTTTTTGACCATTCTTATATCAAGTATATATAAGATTCGACTTGTATTTTATCTGGTGTGAAATGTATATGCAATTATTTCAAAAATAGTAGCAAGACAAACTTCATGTATACTCAGTCTCAGTTTGTTGCTGATTTATTCACAACTAAGTCTTAGCTTCCTCATATATAAAGTAGGTATAATAACAGTACTTATATTTTTTTAAAAAATAACATTTAAATTACATAAAACATACAATTTTAGAATGATAACTAAACTGATTAGGCTTTAAATTAGTATTATTTATAGCAATATATATGCTTTGCAGTTTTATTTATTCTATTTAGCTTTATTATTATTCTGATTGATTAAAGAAATGCACTAACAATAATAATAATCTAATACTATTATTGAGTGGATCTATACTTGGGCAGCCATTGATACATACCCATCACGAACAACAAATGCCTTCCTCAAAAGATATTTGTAAAATTTTACTTATAATAAATCCAGAAATTCCTTCTGTTGCTTCTAATCTTTAAATGTGTTGAAAAGATAGTTTGATCCAGTTTTGATTTAATCTGAATATAGAATGATTCTCCATCTCCTTGTCTTATTAACAGTTTATTCTGGAGACTGTGCTTTCAATATCACCATTTTATGTTGAATACTTATTTATTTATTTTATCAGGCATTAGCTATGGGAATGATGACAGAATATTATCATTACATCTTTACAACTCTGGTAAGTAAACTATTACAAAAAGTTTATGTTCTAGTTTATACTTTACATACTTTCAGGATGAGAATTTTTTTCTTTTATTAAATCACAATGAGATAAACCATTACAAAGCTGTTCACGATTGGGTTTTAATCATACAGTGTTCCAATTCTAACCCCTCCACCAGTGCACATTTCCCAATACCAGTGTACCCACTTTCCCTCACCCCCAATCTGCCCATATGGCAGGATCTTTCTCTCTCTATCTATCTATCTATCTATCTATCTATCTATCTATCTATCTATCTATCTATCTATCTATCTATCTATCATCTCTGTCTGTCTGTCTGGCTGGCTGGCTGTCTCTTTCTCCTCCTATCTCTCTCCTTTTTATGCATTGTGGTTTGCAATACAGACACTGAAGGGTTATCATATATTTCTCTTTATCTACTTTCAATACACAGTTCTATTCGAGTTCTACCATTTCCAACTACTATTGGCAACTGGTCCCTTCTCTATCTTACCTACTCTCCACCCCACATACACTTTTGGTAGAGTCCAACCATTCTCAAGTCCTCCTGGGCCAAGTTTAGCCTGGCCTCGGATATTATTCTCCTACTATATTTTATATATACTGAAAATGAATGCAGTCATTCTACGGCTGTCCTTTTCTTTCTGACTAATTTCACTCAGCACGAAACTCTCAGTGCCCATTTATTTATGGGCAAATGTCATGACTTAGTTTTTCCTAACAGCAGCATATATTTCCATTGTGTAGATGTACCATAATATGAGAAATATTTTTGAATGAACAGAATATAAGAATAAGTTTTATCTCGTTAGTTGTACTTTGTTTTGATAAGATCAAGTAGCAATTATCCTTAGAGATAACTAATAACTCTTTGTGGGAAGCTGGTGATTTTGAAATAATACTGTTATCAATTTAAAATAAGTCTTTTAATAAGTCTTGTATATTGCTTTAGTGGCCTTTCATGATATAATGAATTTTAAATTTAGTTTAAATAGATGCTTTAGAAAAAGCATAGATTCTTATGTTGTTAAATATTTACTTTATGAAATTAAGGTTTATTTAAGTTGCTTTTTTTTAGTGTATTATATTTTCTGTCCTCTTTTAGACTTTTATAGCAGAATTTTTAAAAAGCACAAATGACTTAATTTGCAGTAGAAAAATGGATTGTTCCCCGTACCATTTTTCTCTGTATACCCATCACATAATTTCTTTATCAAAATGCAAAAAAGGTCTGACTTAACTATTTTATTAAACTTTTGTACTCTTAGCTGTTCTTTCTCGGCACTATATTTAATTATTTTTCATTAGTAAAATAATTCTGTCTCTTACAAAAAACTTTTCCATTATCCCCTAATTTTGAGAGTATCTTCATGTTGTCCCCAATTTGTTTTCTGTCCATTTATTGTTTTTTTAAGTTTTCTTTTAGTTAGAGCTTCATTACCTTTGTTCAAGTGAGATCTAAATGTATGCCAATATTAATTCTAAGTTGTATATTATTGCACTAGAACACATTTAGAATGTCTGTTATTACCTTTGATAATTTAAAAATACTTGAACCTTGGGGCTGGAGCGATAGTCCAGAGGGTAGGGCATTTGCCTTGCATGTGACCGGCCCATGCAGGCCTGGGTTCGATCCCTGGCATCCCATATGGTCCCCTGAGCACCGCCAGGAGTAATTCCTGAGTGCACAACCAGGAGAAACCCCTGAGCATAGCCGGGTGTGACCCAAAAAAAAGCAAAAAAAGAAAAACAAACTTGAACCTTAATGCATTGTCCTCTAAATTGACCTCTTTTCTAATTTCCTTCAAATCGTCGCTTTTTTGTTTTCCTCCAAAGTGTAACTCCCACCTTATTTTTGAACAACAACAGATCAACTAGTGCTTTCTCTCTATTAAGAGTCTCCTGTTCGGTCTCCTCACTTCTAGGACTTTTGAAGCTGCCAACATTAATTACTATAATTCAATTGATCACAATAGCCTCCTATAATAGCAAGTTCAATGGAGATTCTTTATGCCATATATAATATTTTACTGATAAATACAGAGGTTATATCGCTACATCTTTCCCCACAAGTTATTTTTTTAAAGTCTGGAAAAACATTGATAGGTGGAGAGAAAATAGGCATGATTTAAATGACACGCCAATGATTTTGCAACTTATTTTCAATATAATTGCAAGAGATTAGACTAACCAAATGCACCTTTTAGTTAGGAAAAAGTATGAAAAGAATGATTTTAAAATAGGTAGAATTTATTAGCCTGTAAATGAAGACTTTGCTTTAAGGTGATTCTATACTTTCTGTTTTTCTTTAGCTGCTATTCTCCTTCATGAATTTTCTTATCTAGTCAAACTGATATCTATCAGTTTCCTGATTAGGTTTTATATCACTTAATATTTGTGTGTTTACTGACACTTTTAGTGGCTCCTTTTTTTATATCCATTGTATGATACATCATGTGAAATATTGCAATATTAAATGAAATATTAAAAGTGGGTTAACTCTTTAACAGAAGCTCAGATCCCATCTGCTCTATGAATGATGAGCCAAATAAAAAAATGAAAATTTGGGCTGTGCAGAGAGCTCTTTGATCGAGAAAAGCACTCTCTGCCCATCGCTGCATGCCCTCAACTACCTCTGTAGGGAGCACCCCTGTGTGTGCCCCCCACTAAAAAATAAACCACGACAAAAAATAAACCATGCAGTAAGATTGAAATACATTTGTTTTCTTCTTATCCCTGGTACATTTCTGTTATCTGAGTCTTAGCATTATCTATTAGCTTCTTCAGAAAAATATAACATATATTTTAAAAGATAAATATTTAAAAATATAAAAATCATATATAAATATTTAATACATAAATGCAAATACATGTATTTTAAATTGATATATAAATAGAAATTTATTGATATATAAAATCTCATTGACTAAATGGTGAACACTGAAAAAGGAAAATTAAGTATTTTTTAATATAGCATTTCACAACTTAGGCCAATGTCATCTGTTCTCCACTGAATTTTATTACTGTTATTTACCCTGTGGAGCTATATGAGACCAGGGCAAGCTGTTCACAAAACCAACTGTATTAATCTTCCTCCGGTTTTCAGTGTTTTCTATAAAAATATTAGGATTAGCTATGCTGGCTAAAAAAGAGAACAAAGGACCTACATGATATGTTTTTACATGGTGACATTCAACTCCTTGGAAGTTATGCCTCCTTTATCCTAGAAAACTGAAGAGCAATGTAAGAGCATCTCCAATGCATACATTGGAAAGGGTAATGATAATTTAAAAGATTGCTTTGCATGACATTGCTAACTAGCACATAAGACAAAGAATCATGAAGGTTTGTACCTCCAAAATTTCCAATCTTTTATCTAAAATTGGTTTGGGGGGCCGGAGCGATAGCCCAGCGGGTAGGGCATTTGCCTTGCACGCAGCCGGCCCAGCCGGCTTGGGTTCGATCCCCGGCATCCCATATGGTCCCCCGAGCACCGCCAGGAGTAATTCCTGAGTACAGAGCCAGGAGTAACCCCTGAGCATCGCCGGGTGTGACCCAAAAAGCAAAAAAAAAAAAAAAATAAAAAAAATAAAATAAAATAAAATTGGTTTGGTAAATATACCCAGTAGTATGTAGAGGCTACTCCTGCCTCCATGATTGGTGATTACAGTACTCAGGGCACTGTATGAATTAGGGAATCAACCCTGGAACCCGGCATGCAAAGCACATGCTCCAACCTGTTAAGCTCTCTCTCTCTCCAATCCAAAGCACTCATTCTAACTATATTTTCTCTCATCTTTTCATCAGCTTAAAGATATATTTTTTACTTTTTAAAAGAAATAAAACAGAGTCAATGACCAACTAATGAGGCAGGAGACAAATATATATATATATATATGCATATATACATATATAGAGATATATACATAAATACATATATATAACATCTATAATCAGCTTAAAATAAAAGTTAATGGACATCAAGGGCATATATATAACCAAAAAATAAACCATGTGACTCTTAATGGCAGTGGTAAAATTCAAGCATGATATGTATATAGAAGTATAAATGCCAAAAGAAACAATTTTTATTCCACTCTGAGTTTTTCAGAGGCTGAACAAATAATCAAACAAACATCAGACAGTTTACTTAGAGATGGGGAAAGAAGTTTATAATAATATGTATATTAACTGTATTCATAGGAAAGAAAAGAGAAATACTGAATAACTCATGTACATAATTTCAAATACTGTCTTTAAAAGTCAAGATAAAGTTGAGAACTTTGGGATTAGAAAGATCATCCAATTTGGGAGGTTATCAGTGAAGGAAAAGTAAAACAAAGGAATGTAGCCTTAAGTCATTTCTTCTCCTTTGAAAAGATAAGAAAAAAATAGTTGTTCTGGGAGATAGCCTTAAGGGATAGGTTTACATGCAGATATTTTTCAGAAATGTTAATCTCCATATAAATTTTTAGAACGACTGTCATAAAGTTCATATTTTCCAAATACATAAATACACATATTTATTAAATACACATATTTATGTAAAGAGTACACACTTACACCAACAACTCTTGAGAATAGTGTGTGTGTATGTGTGTGTGTTAGTAATTTGTAATAGTTCACATCACGTGTCATACATTGATGCTCTTTTAAGATTAATGAGGATAGGTGACTATTTCAATGGGTATACATTTATACCAACAACTCTTGAGAAGAATGAGTGTGTGTATCTGTTGGTGATTTGTAATGTTTCATGTCACATGTTATGTAATGGTGCTATATTAAGAGAAAGGAGAATAAGTGACTATTTTAATTATACAAGACTGTGATTATCGTGTTGATAATAAAATAAAAATTATCTTTCAGGACCTGTTTGCTCTTGATGTAGAACCCTACCGATATAGTGGAGTAAACATGACTGGGTTCAGAATATTAAATACAGAAAATACCCAGGTCTCTTCCATCATTGAAAAGTGGTCAATGGAACGTTTGCAGGCACCTCCAAAACCTGATTCAGGTTTGCTGGATGGATTTATGACGGTATGAGCACTACTTAATGATTTCTATCAATTTAAAAATATTGTTTATTCTTATTTATTTGGGATCGTCCTTCATTTTAACTGCTTGCTCTTTCTAAACATATCTGTCGGGTGTGCCGCCAGGGTCCCCAACAGTGCCAGGAAGCGAGTTCCCTTCTACCTCCGAAGCCAGTGGGGAATGGATGAAGACTCAGGAATCTGATGCAGTTTTAAAAGGACTTTACTATCACAGGTTCCAATATACAACCCAAGAGCAGGGAAAACCTCCAGACTCTGGGTTCCCAGCTAGGCCCCAGCCAGGTGTAGGCCAAGATGGCTGCCACCACGTGTTGAGGCCCAACAGAGAATGGAGAGGTCAGAGAAGCAAAACGCCAAGGGAAGCCAAAATGGCAAAAAGGGGGGAAAAAGGAGAGCTTCTTTCTTCTTGCATCTTATTTTATAGCTAGAAATCCGCCCAAACTCCCCAGCCCAGCCCATTCTGGGCTGGGCTATCTAGAGATGAAAACAGGAAAATAGCTCTATAGAAATGTTGCAACTTCAGGAGACTTCTGGCTGTTTACAAGGACCCAGAGCTAATTCAAAGCCTCCTATCAGAGCTGGGAGGAGCTGTAAGCTAAATGTAACTTCCCCTGGCAGGGAGGGTCAAATACCCTCAGGTAATTTCTCCCAGCACCTCACCTAATGTCTTTTTATATGCTAATGTCTTGAGCCAAGATCTGCCTGGAAAAGCCTTAATAGGGTAGAGAGGGAGGTTTCTGAGAGGGCATGTTTCTGTACCAAAGACTATACTAATGCCAGTTAAATATTTCTCTAAGCCTTCACAAGTCTCATCTACTTCAAGGTAGTTTTGTATTTTAGTTGCCTTTGAGTTATCAGGGAGCCATGTTTGCTTGCTTGGAGGCAAACAGCATTTCTCTCTGGTCTAATTAATTAGGGATCCAACGTGGCCAGGCAAATATGCTGGTAAGATCTAGCTAGTCCCACGATGATTGTGGTAGCATGAGAGAAAATTTATACCAGCTAGTACAGAATACATGGTCAGATAAACTGCCACATTTAGACTACCTTATCTACAAAGTGATTTGCAGGAGACAATTCAGAGCAGATACAGAGGCTTTTAGAGGAGTCCTGCAACACATATCAAAGATAATATTGCAAATAATTCTATATTTTCAAATTGTAATTTATATGATAAATTTGTGAGACACAATAGAAACATGCAACGTGCTTGGCCGGAGCTGGAGCATGCCATGTGGAGGAACGCCAGAAGGGGAAGGGCAGAAACTTGTTTTCCAACAATCTTTAAGAAGTTATGGGGGGCTGGAGCAATAGTACAGAAGGTAGGGCATTTGCCTTGCACGGCCGACCCAGGTTCGATCCCTGGCATCCCATATAGTCCCCTGAGACCACCAAGAGTAGTTCCTGAGTGCACAGCCTTATCAAGTGTGACCCAAAAAGAAAAAAAAAAAAGAAGCTATGGAGTGACTGTACATGGCTTCAGAAGCCAAGAGCTGTAGAAGGCCTTCCTGAATCGGCAGCACCAAACCAGCAGAAACGCCAAGCCAAAGGGAACCAGCCCCACAGGGTGAGAAAACAGAATAATAGCCTGAGAGCCCCACAAAGAGCTGGTTCCTCAGGCACACCCGGCACGCACACCGGGCGGGTCTGCCGGCACCAACTGTGTCCCCGCACCTGGCTGCCTTGTTGCGCGCTCCCTCTGGTTCAATGGAGCAGAGAGAGTGCGGGTTTGGGGAGTTGGTACAGACAGAATCTGGGGCAAGGGGAGCCCGAATCTTGTTTCCAATGGCAGCCAGGGGACGCCAGCCCTAATCAATCCGACCGCACACCAGGCTGAATTTTGTGGCATGTAAATGGTTCTGCAATGGATCTGACCAAAAAATCCAGAATGCATGAGGTTAGACAATATGTACACAGAGGCCAGAGCAATAGTACAGCGGGAGGTTAAACAATGTATACACACAGGGGCCAGAGGATTGTGCACCCGGGAGGTTAAACAATCTATACACACAGGCTGTAGCCATCGTACAGCAGGGTGGTTAAACAATGTAGACACACACAGGGGCTGGAGTGATAGTACAGCCGGAACAGCCGGAGGTTAAACAATGTATACACACAGGAACTGTAGCCACAGAACAGGGGGAAGTTAAACAATGTATCACACGGGCTGGAGCCATAGTAAGTTGGAGCCATGGTACAGCAGGTACTTGCCATGCACGCAGCTGGCTGGGTTCCAGCCCTGACTTCCTATAGGGTCTCCTGAGCCAAACCAGCAGAGATCCCTGAGTGCGGATGTTGCCCCGAAACTGGGGGAGGGGGAGATAAATGTATTATTTGCATATATACATACACACAGACGTGAAATTTGGGGAATGCCTGGCAGTGCTCCAGGGTTACTCCCAGCTTGTTGCTCGGGGAACCACACGGAGCAGGGGGCTGGGGCTCAAACCCAGATCTTCCAGCACACGCTCAGCTGAAAATCTCTCCCTGGCCCTGAGAAACGTATTTTACGAAGATGTATATTAGGATGTAGGGAAAAAAGAGTTGAAAGATAAACCCCTGACTATCATTTCCCTGGGCAATGGGATCATGACTGATTTTCTCTCCCTTCCCCTCCCTCCCTCCCCTCTGCCAGACCAGGCAGGATTCAGGACTTTACGCTTGGCTCTGCACTCAGGGGTTACTCTGGGCAGTGCTCAGGGATGCTGCGGATCGAACCTAGGTCAGCTGCATGCAGGGCAAACACCCTACCCACTATACTATTGCTCCGGGTCCCACACTTAAATTCCGACTTACACTTTTTATATTATAATATTTTTATATTATAGACCATTCCATTATTCTGGAATGGATTGAGGCTCTTTATGTTCCTGGAGCAAGCAGATGCCCTTGGGCTCTGCTAGCATGAGACAGGACATATGGAGATGTTACTGGGGCCCGCTCGAGCAAAGAGCCAGGATTAACACCCCCAAAAAAAAAAAGGATTTTGGTGAAGATAAAGTTGTAGCGAAGGAGGTTTCTGAGATATAACTTTGTAAATATAACCTAAAGTGCAATAAAAATAAACATTTATAAAGTGCAAAACAAGTAAAAGTCAATGATATTTATTTATTTAGAACATCAAATGATAATTCTGTTAAAAAGTAATCAATATAAAAGTTAGTCCATATGTCTTACTTTTTTACTACGAAGCTCTTGAAAGTTGTAGTTATTTGGCATATTAACTTAGGTAAGGCACATTCTAATGCAGTAGTCAAATGGAACTTTTTGAACTTGTAGATTTGTATTATGATATTTAAACAAATTATGAATGCATGCTATATAACCCATTTTCTATAGAAAACATTACCACAATTTCAGAAATAGTTAGCAAATCTGATAGTATTTACATTTCTAGGTCATTATCAAGTGATTTTATAATCATCCTAACATTTTATTTAAAAGATTAAGGAATACAAATTAAACTTTTATAGAGATAGTATGAAAATCATGATTATCCTCAAGATTTTAACATTATGATAAAAATATGTAGTTATTTCATGACAATATATCTACTTTAGTATCATATACTCACATTAAATTTTTTTTTGCTTTTTTGTGTCACACCCAGCAGTGCTCAGGGGTTTCTCCTGGCTCTGCACTCAGGAATTACTCCTGGCGGTGCTTGGGGGACCATATGGGATGCCGGGGATCGAACCCGGGCCGGCAAGGGCCGGCCGCGTGCAAGGCAAATGCCCTACCTGCTGGGCTATCGCTCAGGCCCAACTCACATTAATTTTTAAAGAGATAATATGAGAGAAATTTTATTCAATTGTGTAAGAGATATAGTTGCAGAGTTGTAATGTTTTGATCTTAGCTAAATTTCTATATGAAAGAATTTATTGGGAGAAAATTTCCTAAAAAACTTAAATTTTAAGACACTTTTCTCCTAATATACTTTGAATTTAAAAAAGAATACAATCTAGAAAAAGATAGCAAATATACTGTACTCACAGTTTGAAGATAATTAATCAAACATTGCAACCAAATAATACAAATGTTATTTAAATAGTTTAAATGTATATATGCTTTAAATTCTTGATATTGACTTTAATATTATGTATAATTTCAAGATTATACATAATCTTTAATTATATATAATCTTTAATTTCAGGAAAAATCATTTCAGTTGTTAGTAAAAAATACTGGTTTTTTTAAGAGAAAGTAAGAAAGTACTATGACAATCTCAACATTGCATAGCCAAAAACTCATTATATATAGGAGGACTTATGTACCACTTTGCATATTAGAAAAGTCTTTGAAATTTATGTGGGTATACTGTTTCTTTATTAATATCAGTTATGGGGCCGGAGCGATAGCCCAGCGGGTAGGGCGTTTGCCTTGCATACGGCCGGCCACTGCCGGCCAAGGTTCGATCCCCGGCATCCCATATGGTCCCCGAGCACCGCCAGGAGTAATTCCTGAGTGCAGAGCCAGGAGAAACCCCTGAGCATTGCCAGTGTGACCCAAAAATAAAAAAAAAATAATACCAGTTATGACTTCGTATACCATATACAAAACAATGTTTTTGCTAACTTTTAGCAACATATGCAAAATGTGGAAAAATACATGCTAAAATACTAACTAAAAATGTATTATTTTTAATCTCTAGATATTGGGGAGCTTAAGGAGATTTAACCTTCAGAAAAAAAAGAAAAAAAATCTTATAGCCATAAGTCTATTCTCCCCATTTCTTCATTCAATTGAGCTAGCATATGTTTTAGTAGTAGAAAATAAGGAAAAGACCAAAAATGCCTCTGATAAGAAAAATCAGCCTTTTTATTGAAAATTATGGGCAATGGTTGCAGACCATTGGATTTTGAAATCTTTGAAAGAATTTTCAATGCAACACTCTTCTCTTTGATGTTGCCATGAGGTTTTCAAGTAGCTTTTTAAATAACAACAAGATATAAAATGTTATTTTTTAATTATTGTTGTGGAGATCTTACCTGATGGTTCTCAGTTTCAAACATTTGGAGTCTTGCAGTGCTTGTGTGGGCAATTGTTACCGGGATTGATGCTAGGACCTCATGCATACAATGAATGAGTACTTCCGCTTGAGCTACATCTCCAGAACACAGATGGATGGGTTTTATACATGAGATGATTGTCCCTTTCTTTTATACATTTTTATTTGTGTTTAGTATAATAAGTATAACATGGATTTAGAGATGACTACAAGAGTATGCTACCTACACGGCAGAGCCTGGCAAGCTACCCGTGTTGTATTTGATATGCCAAATACCAGTAACAATTATAGACCTCATTCCCATGACTTGATGGAATGGTTTGAAGCTCTTTATGTTCCTGGAGCAAGCAGGTGCCCTTGGGCTCTACTTGCATGAGACAGGACATATGGAGATGTTACTGGTGCCCGCTGGAGCAAATCGATGATGAACGGGAAGACAGTGATTCAGTGATACAGTGATTAGTATAATATCAATAAAAGTCGAAAACTTTTGAATGAGTGGGTAAATATATATTTACTTACCTGAACACTTCCCAAATAATGTTTCTTAGGTAAGAATGTGGAATATTTGTTTTATATTTTTAACAGTATATGAAAAAGTGAGTTGGAAGTAGACCTGGCAATTGCCATTAATATAAAGATTCCTTCCAAATAGGTACAAATTGATTTTTTTAAATTTCATTTTGGAAAATTCCTTAAATTTTCTAATACTAGAGATCAATATAAAATATTGCATGCAAATCATTTTATTAAGTAGCATTATTAGTTATAAATAGTCATGATACTTAAAAATTAAAACCATTGAAATTGGCATGAAGTGATAGCATGTTTATGTCTGTGATACAAATATAAAATGTTTATGTCTGTGATATGTTTATGATAACATGTATATACATTTAAAACAAATGAATGCCAAAGAAACTGTATTAATTTACTTACTTGAATATTATTCTACTTTTCCAGTTAATATTATATTGTAAGCATTTTTCAAGTCATTGAATGTTTAGTAAATGAAGTTAATAGTCTTTTCCACCATGAATGGAGTTGGGAAATAAAAGGACTCTTGTTAGAAATGAAAAGAATTATAGACTGGCTTTGTAGCATTGGCACCATTCCCTCTGGTCAATTCATGAGATCTCAGTGTTTATATATCTCTTGTTCATTTTTTGCATTTTGTCCCATAAAGAAATGAGACTATCAGCAAAGTCCCTGTGCTTGGAACAAGACCTATTATTACCAGTGTCATCGTCACTTATCATTATATAAGATGATAGTGCTTAGGCTTTCCAATTCTTTCCTTTTATTTGATCTATAAAAGGAAACAATAAATTGAATTTGTACTATTTTTTCTTGTTGAGTTAGCACCTTAATTGGTAGCTGAGTTAAGTTTTTTTTAATCAGGTAAATGACAATTAACTACAAGTCCACATCTGTAGTTTTATGTTTCATAACTACCTTTTTGTACTACTGGATCTATGCCTTATTTAAGTATGATGTAGCTATCCTCCCTCCTAGCTGTTGTAATAGTCTACTCATTGAAATTCCTTTCCTCATATCTTGTCCTACACCTACCTTCTTTCTAGTACTATCTTAACAAGACACTCTTCATGGGTTCTTGTCATTTGCTAGATAAAATGTCTGCTAACTTGTTAAGCTTTCAAAGAATTATATGAGTTTAGTTCTTGCTTATGTGTTTCCAAGTCATATGTGATTACTTCCTGCTCAACAAAGCTGCCTTTAGTTGTCAAGAAAACCTCTACACATTCTTTCAGACTTTCCCAGGCCTCTGTTTGAGTGACTGGCATATTCCCACTTTTGTTCAAATTTTCAAATCGGTAATTATTTCTCTTAATTTGTTTTCTGTCTCCAAATATTTTACAGGTATGCCATTCATTTATGCACTATGCATATTCATTTATGCATTGTGAAGAACTTGATTTTGAAGCCCCCTTACATAGTGTATTGCTTGGTGCAAATTATGTGCTTATGAAAAGAGTTAAAAACTGACTAAATGACAAATTGAAGCTTATTTTTATTATATATGGGTTCTGTTGTCTAATCCCTCACTTCTCAAATATAGTCTGGGGAGTTTTTATTACATACCTTTATTATTACCAAGATATAATTTTACAGAATTCAAATTAATTATCTTTATTATTTTTTTAAAATGCCTTAAATTAAAAAAAAATGCTTTCCATGGAATTGTCAAAGTATAGGGAGTTAGAAAAGTAGTTACCATTTCCTTTTACAAAAAAGTAGAAAATCTTTATGAGGTGAATTTTTATGTGCTTAAGTTAAAACGTTCTCAGTAATTGTTTCTTTGTAATGAACTGTGGTCTAGAAATTTTATAATCTATTTAATTTGATTACCTTCTGTAAAAGTGTTATCATCCTGTATTCACATACAGATAGGGTTCATACATTTAAAGGCTCAAGTTGTTACTCTTTAGTAAAAGATTTTTTGGTACAAAACTTTCCTTTTGAAAGTCAAAGAAAATAGAGTCATAGAATAGAGAAATAAACTATATGAAAGCAGGGCTATATTTGCCTTATTACTGTCTGCTTGTCCTAATGAGTTGTTGTTCTCGATTCAGTTGAAGTGAGTAGGAAGATGACTTTGCTAGATAGTAAATCATACTAATGCACTATTTTTTAATAAAGTCATTTTGTAAAAAGTAACTTTATGTCTTATCCTTTTATACAAAATAAAAATATGGAATAGAAAAATAATGCATTTATTATCTTGTTTGGATCAGTTTTAGCTCTCTTTGTGTAATATAAAGCATTCAGGATTTGATCAAAAGCACTCAATATTGGGTGGTAAAGATAAACTACTTTCTCACAGAAACTAGAAATTCACAAAATTAAAGGATAGTAAATGATGAACGAATTACATCTCACATCGTTAACACAAAAATTGCATCAAATCTTTTAACTTCTCAATGGATATTTTCTATATTAGTCTACCTTTCGAATAATTGGAAAGTAGGCTAATAAAACTTCCTTTAAATTTTTAGTAAATATTTCTCATTTAACATTATGCTTTGCTGATTTATTGTTTTTTGGTTTGGGGGTAACATCCTGCAGTACGCAGGGCTTATCCCTAGCTTTGAATTTAGGGATCATTTTATGGTCTCCTAGTATGGCTTGGGTGCCAGTGATCAGCTTACTTTTACTGTGTGCAGGGATAGATGGCATCTTATCCATTGTATTTTCTCTCTAACATTTGTCTTACTATTTTGTCACTGTAGGAGTAAATAATTTACCAAGGATTGTAAATAATTTCTTAATTTCTGCTATAAAATTAAGTAGCATTTCATGAAATTTATTAAAATAACATTTAGATTATTTTTGTGCTTATCAAAGAATGTTTTTTGATATCTGAAATATGATCACACTTGGTCGAAATATGTATTTACGATCTTTCAACTATGGAATGCAGCAACAACCTGCATTATATTTTCTATGACTGGTTTAATGAGCAGAAATTATTATGAATATATGACATAAAAAGCATAGTGACACTGATTTTTGTTTTTTTATTAAATTTTTTATTATACCACCGTGAGACATACAATTACAAAGGTGTTCATAATTGGTTCTTGTTAATACAGTATTCCAGCACCCATCCCTCCACAAGTGCCCCATTCCCACCACCAATGTACCCCACCCTCTTCCGCCACCCCCAGGCTGCCTCAGTAGCAGGTACCCCCCGTTTCCTCTCTTTCTCTCTCTGTCTCTCTCTCTCTCTCTCTCTCTCTGTCTCTGCATCTCTCTCCCTCTTATTTTGCACATTGTGGCTAGCCCTGCAGATATTTAGAGTTTATCACTTAAGTCTCTTTGTGTATATTCAATCGTGAGTTTTAATCTGCCATTACCATTTCCCACAGTAAAATACTGGTATCTATTTATATCCTATTAATGAATGCACTCATTCTATATCTGTCCTTTTCCTTCTGACTAATTTCACTCAGCATGATAGTCTCCATGTCCATCCATTTGCAGGTAAATTTCATAATTTCGTCTTTTCTGACAGCTACACAGTATTGCATAGTGTAGATGAACCAAAGTTTCTTTAGCCAGTCCTCTGTTCTCCGGCATTTAGGTTGTTTCCAGATGCTAGCTATAGTGAATAGCACAGAGATGAATAAAGAAGTACAGATAGTGTTCCTGCTATGTGTTTTTCGGTCTCTCGGGTATCTTCCCAGGAGTGCTATTGCTGGATCAAATGGGAGCTCAATATCTATTTTTTTGGAGGAAGGCCCATATTGTTTTCCAAAAGGGCTGGACCAGTCGGCACCCCCACCAACAGTGGATGAGAGTCCTTTTTCCCCACATCCACGCCAGCACTGCTTGTTTTTGCTGTTTTGGATGTGTGCCAGTCTCTGTGGTGTGAGATGGTACCTCATTGTTGTTTTGGTTTGCATCTCCCTGATGATTAAAGATGAAGAGCACTTTTTCATGTGCCTTTTGGCCATTCGAATTTCTTCTTTTTGGAAGCTTCTGTTCATTTCTTCTCCCCATTTTTTGATGGGGTTGGCTGTTTTTTTCTTGTGAAGTGCTATCAGTGCCTGATATATCCTGGATATTAACCCCTTGTCAGAAGGGTATTGGGTGAATATCCTTTCCAACTCTGTGGATTGTCTTTGTATCTTGGTCACCGTTTCTTTTGAGGTGCAGAAGCTTTTCAATTTTATATAATCCCATTTGTTTATCTTTGCTTCCATTTGCTTGGTCAGTGGTGTGAAGTTTTTAAAGATAATTTTAGTTTCGATGTCGTAGAGTGTTTTTCCTATGTTTTCTTCGATATACCTTATAGATTCATGTCTGATGTTGAGATCTGTAATTCATTTTGATCTGACTTTTGTGCATGGCGTTAGAAGGAGGTCTAAGTTCATTTTTTACACGTAGCTGCCCAGTTTTCCCAGCACCATTTGTTGAAGAGGTTTTCTTTGCTCCATATTCAAGAGACACTGTATTTTTTTACTTTGTAAATCTATTAATATTTCATGATATATTAAGCTGCAAGTTAATACTAAATGTATCTATATAGATAAATTCAGAATTAAATATAAATTATATATGCATCATATATAAAATTATATTTATATGTGTGTATATATACATATATATCACTATCCTCCCATTGATCATATATATATATAATTGATATGACCAGAAATCTCCTCTATTTCATTACAGAGCATTCTCTTGTTATTATTCATTGCTGCTGTTCATTGGATGGCTAAATTACTTGCATTTATCAAAATCTGATATAGTGAAATTTCTGTTTTAAATAATTGTTTCTTACATGAAAAATGGCAGTTCCAATGAAGCATTTCCTTTAGTATCATGTTATATTTAGGCCAATTTATAAACTTTTCACTTGGAAAAAGTAAGGTTGAATAAAGAGAATTTTTCTTCTGAAGAACATCAATTATCACCAAAGTATTGATCTAAGATTGTGTCATATGAATTTACCAAGTATAACTGCAATATTATCCAAAATTTCCAATGCTTATTTTATACTTAATAAATACAGGTTCATATATTAAAGCTAATCACAGATGGTACAAAAATATCCATGAAAGTTTTTATAGCTGGGAATAGGATCTCTCAAGGGAATTCAATGACCAGCAATGTAATTAGTGGTGACCTTGAAAAATTATAGGAGTGACAGAACAGCAGGTGTGTTTTCCTTGTATGTGACAAACAAGGGTTCGATCCTCGGCATCCCCTTATAGTTCCCTGAGTATGACCAGGAGTAATTACTGAGTGCAGATCCAGGAGTAACCTTTAGCATTGTCGGTTGTGTCCCAAAAAAGGATAGAAAAAAAAAGAAAAGAAAAAGTGAGAAGCCTATCATTAAGAGACCTTGAAATACTAACATTATGAGACATAGGAGTCCATATCTGTACTGAGCAATAATGATACATATTCATAAACCATTGCTAATACAACCTAGAACTGAGCATTAAATACAGGCAAAAAGATACACGTGACAAACTTTTAATGTACTGTAATCCACAATGTGGAAGGGAAGGAAAAGACAAAGGGATAGAAAGAAAGAGAAAGAATAAAGAACCTGCCATAGAGGCAGGCTAGGGGAGGAGTGAGGGAATCGGGGACATTGGTGGTGGGAAATGGGCACTGGTGGAGGGATGGGTGCTGGAACACTGCAGGACCGAAACCCAAATATGAACATCTTATGAACATCTTTGTAATTGTGTATCTCACGGTGGTATAATAAAATATTTAAAAATGTGAAATATATACATGGTATATCTCCTCCTTTTTATTTTTAAGTTATCTATTTTTGAATCCCTTCAGAGCAAAAGTTCTTTTGACTATTTGATTCAAATCCATAACTTACTCAAAATAGAAACAAGAGCTACTAATTGAGTAGATTAGATCTGGAGAGATCGTTAGTAAGACAGGCCACTCCATTGCACTCAGCCAACTAGGTATGATCCTTGGAACCTTAGATCACTAAAGAAATGCTGTCTGAGTGCAAAGCCAGGAATAAGTCCAGAGCAGATCCAATGTTGTCCAGATTTTTTAAATGAATATTCTGACTGAAATAGTCCTGGGAATTTATATCCAAATAATGTCTTTATATGTAAATTCTGATTCTACTTCCTATTCTATTTTTCCATTTATATTTAGTGATTATAAAATAAGTCATATTTGAAATGGGATTAATCACTGCATTGTCATTATTGCCTATGACAATATAATGGGCAATCATAATTCTTCACAGATGCAGATGTATAGACTAGAGAGGTTATGTACATAGGAAGATTTCTAAACCATGATCAGAATATTGTAAGTAATGCTTAAGGACTCAGAAGTGAAAGTTTGGAATTACGAATGAAACTTCAACAAAAAAATTATATTAGTTACTTCCGTGTTTCATATATAGTTTGTTATTAAACTTTTTTATAAGGTGGGAAGTACACCTCCTTCATTTTTTTCCTTTTCTGCTTTCCTTCTCAAATAAATTATAGTTAAAGAAATCATAGTTAGAATATAAATTTCTTCTCTTTTTGGTGCTATTAGACTAGCTATTTTATTTTTTTGAGAGTTCCTAGACATATAGAATTGAACATTTTCTATCATCCTAGAATCAAAAAGACTAGTAAATTAGCAGAGAAAATAATGAAATTTTTCTTAATTTTCTATAAGATGTACTGCCGCATCCTCCTGAACAACAGTGACACAAAGTTTGACACTGTGCTTTTAGTTTAATAATTTAATCACTATTTTAGACTCATTTCTTTTCTTGTGTAGTATGTATGTACAATATATGGCATATGTGTGATGTGTGTATTGGATAGTTACGATGTAGAATTTCTAAGAACATTCACTCTGAAGCTACATTGTGCTTAGATCAAGTTTCTTTAAAAATAAGTCCAAGCACAAGTTTTTGAAATTAGGACAATATAATATATCCTTATTTAATGGGATTTTATATGAGTTAAAATTTATATATGGTATTTAAAAATTTTTCACTCTCAGATTACTTTTTTTATTAATGTGCTAAGATAGTTGGGCGCAAGATTGTAGATTTTTTATGCCAGATTTAGCAGACTTCTAAATCTATTGTTTGTATTTTATATATTTTTCTTTTGCTTTGGGGCCACATCCAATGGTGCTAAGGGCTTAGCCCTGGCTTTACACTTAGGAATTGCTCCTACCCATGCTTGTAGGGCCACTTGGGGTGCCAAGGATCAAACCGAGATCATCTGCATTCAGGCCAGATGCCTTACCTGCTGTCCTCTAGCTCTGGCCCCAAATCTGTTTATATTTTAAAATGAAAACTTTGAACTTAAAGTTAACTGACTATTGAAAATTAGAACTGCTTATTCCAGGGAGCTGGAGTAATACCCAACGGGTAGGGCATTTGCCTTGCACACGGCCGGCCTATGCCGGCCTGGGTTCGATCCCGGCATCCCATATGGTCCCCGAGCACCGCCAGGAGTAATTCCTGAGCGCAGAGCCAGGAGTAACCCCTGAGCATCGCCGGGTGTGACCCAAAAAAGCAAAAAAAAAAAAAAAAAGAACTGCTTATTCCTCTAAAAACTTATGCTGATTATTTAACTTCTTGAATATCTAATTACTTCATCTAGCTTTTGAATTAATTATACCTACATAATAGTGTCATTGTCAAGGTTAATATATAACATCCATGCTCTTGAGATAGTGCATGACACAATGGATCCTCAAAAAAAGAGGTATCTCTTTACCTCTTGGTAAGTCAATTTTGTACTTTATTGTAAAAGCTGTTTCTCTTCATAGTAGAACTCATCATTCTCAAAGTGTCAGTTAAAACTGTGTTTGTATACTTCTGAAAAATTAAGAATAGAGATATGTGAATACAGCTTTAGGAAAGGAAGTTGCCTACTTTCATGTGCTGGATGAATGAATATCTATAGTTCTAGTTTTACTATCAAATTGATTATGTGCATTTCAATGATTATGTGCATTTCAATCATTTCATGATTATGCGCATCAATGATATTGATCACTTGTCACTTGTCTTCCCGTTGTTCATTGATTTGCTTGAGCGGGCACCAGTAACATCTCCATACAGCCTGTCACATGCTAGTGTACCGAAGGGCATCTGCTCACTCCAGGAACATGAAGAACATCAAACCATTCTTTCAGGTCATGGGAATGAGGTCTATAATTGTTACTGGTTTTTGGCATAACAAATACTACACGGGTAGCTTGCCAGGCTCTGCTGTGTGGGATGATATTAATACTTAAGGAATTACATTTACATTAGAAAGATGTTGTTTAAAAATTTTTAACATATGCAGTTTCCAATATAGGCCTAAGAAATAGTAAAAAAGAAAACAAAACCTTTATTGCATTAATTTTCAAAATATGTCTTCCTAATATTCTTCAAATACACATTAATAAATCAAAAGAATATTCATACAAAATAAAATAGGGAGTTTTGGGTTGAATTTGCCTAAGGCATATTAGGAATTCTCTTTCTTTGTTATGCAGAGAGGAATATGTTGATCTTTCATTTGCCTGTCTGAAAGACTTCATAAATAATTTATTCATTAATCTTCCAGATACCCTGTGACCAAATTGAACTAAAATAGAAAAGTAAAGTTATTAAACAGACACAGATGCTGAAGTGGCACCAAGTCAATCCTTCCTGAAAATTCCTGTGTATTATTACTCTGTAGTTCATTCTCTAAATATTTATTGAGCATTTACTTTATCACTTTAGAAACTACTATCTGGTTAGATTGTGTAGAGGGTGAGTAAAAATGATTTGCCAGTAAATGATGTCTAACCCAGATAACTATAAATTTAGTGAGGAAAATAAAACAACCTTAAATAAATATGAAAGTTTGCTATATAATAAAGAATATGTGTAGAAACTAGCAGATGGGAGTTTGCCCACATTTAAGATACAACTTCACACAGTGTCACAGCTTGATATATATATATATATACATATATATATACATATATATTTAACTTATATACATATATATATGTATATAAGTTAACAAGGACATCAGTTCTTTTTCTTTGTAGATTTCTACTATCCTTCAGTGCATCCAGGAAACTTGGAGATTCGATCAGCTTTTATTAAGCCATTTGTTGTGTTCACTTAACTATCCTGTAGAATGCTCAACTTGAGTATCTCTGATTTAAGCTGGAGAATGCATAGGCTGTTTCCAGCTTTGAGCCACACTATGTAGTCATATCCTAGAACTGGAGCTGCCCACTGATTTGGGGTCTTGTTGTTTTTGCTGAATATATGTCTGTGAAACAGTCAACTAAATCTACCCATACTTTGATTGCCTTGGTTGGTTACCATTTTCAGCCAATTGTGTCTCTAAATCCTTTCTAGTCATAAACTCTGGATATAGGGTTCAAGTTTATTTTTATAGTTTTTTTGTATTCTTCTGCTTCAGTTTTCAACTTTTTAGTACAATGGTTGTTTAGTTCATACAATAAACATGCTCCAGAGAATTTGTCTATAGAGTCATTTTGGTTAAACCAGGCGTCCCTTACCAGTCAAAGGCTATTTGTAGACTTTCTTCTTCATGCTTTTGGGTCTTGGTGTTGCTCAGGTAATCCTATATGGTTCCAGAGATTGAACCAGGATGTTGGGATACGATGCAGGTATCCTAGCCACTATATACATGTGCCCCATATATATACTTTAATAGAAGTGAATATGCCAAGCCTTTTTGACTGCCTGGATAAGAAATCCTGAAAGTGATAAACTTTGTTTCAATGGATGTCTGTTGCAAAATTACATCTTTCAATGCTTTTGTTTTTTAATCATGATGCCAGAACATTCTGAGGCTCAATTCCAATATTTTTTTATTTTTTATTTTATTTATTTATTTTTTACTAATTTATTATACCACCATGAGATATACAATTATCACGTTGTCGTGTTTGAAGGTTTCGGTCACATAGTGTTCCAGCACCCCACCCTCCACCACTTCCCATTTCCCACCACCAATGTCCCCAATTCCCTCTCCCCCCCATAGCCTGCCTCCATGGCAGGTTCTTTATCCTTTTCTCTCTCCCTCTCTCTCTTTTCCTTCTCTTACATATTGTGAGTTGCAATACATACACTTAGAGGCCATCATGTACATTTTTTTGGCCTGTATTTAATGCTCAGTTCTAGGTTGGTATTATCCCTTTCGACATTCTTTAGCACATGTTCTCTTCTCTGTCTTACCTAACCTCTGACTCCCACACATTTGTGGTAATTTCCACTTTTGGTAAGACCTCGTGATCCACGTTTCGCCTGACATTAGATTTTGGTGTCATAATATGTACATATATTTATGTCATGTAAATAAATGCAGTCATTCTATATCTCTTTCCTTCTGACTAATTTCACTCAACATTTTAAAATTCGATTTAAAATTCGATTTAAAATTGAATTTTCATTTTGAGCAAAATATTTTTTATTACAAGTTTAAATAAGGAAAGTGACAATAAGGCAAGAATTAATGTTAATTTTTCAAAAGTATCATTATTAGAGCTAAGCAATTCTTCCCCTATCTCAAGCTTAATTGCTAAATTTGGTATTTTTATTTTCGCAATATTTTGTGCAATTTTAAAATATTGCTACAGATATATTATGCCTACTATGATTTTCTTCACTATTTCTATTGCCATTTAGATTCTATCTCTACTTAACATAAAATATTAAAAGCTGCTTAAAATAAAAACAAATTTTCTTAAAATTTAAAATAAATAATTGTAAGTATCTTGACTATTGAATACTATTCAAAATTTTGTGTAGGTAATATATAGTACAGAAAATTTGTAAACTGGAATATATGTGGAAGACAATTGGAATTCTGATTTCATTACACATCAGATTTTTTAAAACAACAGCCAACATTTTAAGGAGCTATAGACCCTCTCTTAAATTAGCTTCCTTTATCCTATTCATGTTAAAAATCATAAATCTCTGTCCATTGTTAAAATTAATGATTTAATTACTAAATATTTATAATAGCCTGAAAGACCACTGTGGAAACCCATTGTATTATATTTATTTTTCTCCCACAGTTCTACATTCTTTTTTTTTCTTTTTTGGGTCACGCCCAGTGATGCTCAGGGGTTACTTCTGGCTCTGCTTCAGGAATTACTCCTGGCAGTGCTCGGGTGACCTTATGGGATGCCGGGGATCAAACCAAAGTCAGTTGCATGCAAGGCAAACTCCTTACCCGCTGGACTATTGCTCCGACCCCACACAGTTTTATATTCTTAAAAACTTAAAGAGTCTATCTTCCAAAGTCAGCTCATGCTTTTCCACTAGTAAGTACAAAAGCATGAATTGACTTTTGGAAGATAGACTAACTTATTAAGAATATAGAACTGTGGGAGAAACTATAAGTATAATACATTAGGTGTCCACAGTGGTCTTTTAGGCTATTATAAACATTAAGGAATTGATGTTTATAATAGTGATAGTGATAAAGAAGTGAACTATAATGATTAGTGAACTATAGTGGTAAAATGCAAATGCCCTTGGACTATACTAGCACGCAATAGGATGTATGGAGATGTTACTGGTGCCCACTCGAGCAAATTGATGAACAACAGGAAAAGTGAGAGTGGTAAGATAGAATTATTTCTATGGAAACATTAAAAAAAAACTTGATTTTGTCTAGAAAATGACATCATTTTTATATTTATATGTACAGACTTTAAGAGAATTCTACACATTTTTTGCTTTGTCATTATCTATTTTTTCTTTCAAATAAAGAAATCTAGGTTGGAAATTATGGATAGTCATATGTTTGGGGATTATGAAAACTAAAAAACTCCAGTCAGGCAATTCACCAAAAAAAAAAAACAACACTCTTAATTCTAGGTGAGAATATTTAGGGATTATCCTAGACAGAATGAAAAAGCAAATCCTAGACAGAAAGAAAAAAGAAACTTGGAGATGGGAGTGAACATATGACATTCATGGAAAGAATAGTTATCTGTCAAGTGCTGAGTTTTTAGAGCAAGGAAGAAAATGATAGCTGTTTTGCATTAAAATACTTATTTTGAAAATTATACATATATATATATATTAGCTAAATCTATCAACTGTCCATGTATTACTTTTTGTTGTAATAGAAAAGAGGCCATTCTTTTATTGCTCTTAACATTTCTGTTATTATATATTTCTTTGAAAATATAATTATGTAGTATATAGTTTTCTTGATGTTTCTGCAAAGTTATACTAGTCGTTGTTTAAAAATTTGCTTTGTGTCAGTGTACATTGTTCTTGGAGAGGGATAAAGTGATAAACAAGATAAAAAAGGAACGGTGTCATATTTGGTGACTAGAAGAAAAAGAAAGAAAGCAAGTTAGAGTAGAACAATAGAGAATAAGTAGATGCCAGTGTGACTTCTGTAGCTGATATTGGGAGATGATGTGTGTGAAATACTTAAATGTTGAAAAAATAGGTCATGCAAAGGTTTATCAGATAGTTATCCTAGACGGAAGGCAAAAGAAACTCCGGATGATGGAGTTTCTTTTGGTGCTTACTCTTGGAGTTTACAAGTGTTATTCATGGAAATAAGTTGTCTGTCAAGGGCTGAGTTTTTAGAATAAGAAAGTAAATGATAGGTGAGTAGAGAAACGGTAATGAGATTATCATTTAGGGCTCAAAGAGCATGTAAGTTGTATTTCAACATAACAACAATGGAAGCTCTGAAAGATTATAATGCAGGGGAGGATTTTATCTGAATAAGGTATTGAGACAATGCTTGTGCTTCTGTGTGGCATCGGAAGCAAGGTGCAACAATAAAATGGGAAAAAGAGTAGACAGTTAAATTAATAATGCCAATAAACAACACTAGTGGTTGGACTCAGGTTTCGGCAGTGCAATGGAAAGAAGAGTTGGGTTTTAAATATAATTTGTGGGTGGTAATTGAAAAATGCAATTTGAGTATGGGTTCAAGTCAAGGAGGGTGTGTGTATTTGTGCTTTACACATGTTTTTGTTTTGGCTTTATGGCTCAGGGTGCCCAGAAGACGTGTGGTTATTAATACTCCTTCCTCCTTGTCTAAGGACTTTTCCAGAAGACAGAACTGCTGTGTGTCAAGAAGCAGTCTAGGACTTCTGGAGGGAGAGTACTGGAGATCTCCCTTCCATTAAATTCTAAAGTCAATGACCAGTGAGAATGTGTGTGATAATATTCAAGCTCCCTCAATCTTAGATAATTTTGAAATGAGCACTTTAAAAAGATTCTTAAAGTTAGCCAGTGGGAATAAACTCTGTTTCACCTGGTAATAACTGATGTTACTACCATTTTACTGTCTTCCCTTACCAGTGTTACTTGTTTTCCTTGCAACTTTTCTTGCAAAGTGTTTATTGCAATTTCCTAATAATGTTCTTATGCTGAAATCTTGCCTTGAGCTGCTTTGCCTGCAACTCATTCTGAAGGAGAGGACTTCTAAGCTTTAGAAGTCTGAGAGAGTTATGAAACTAAACCATATTCTGAAAATATAGAAGAATGCTGTGAACTTAATGGTGAAATAAATATTGCAGCACCTGGACTACAGATATATTTAAATGGCGAGAGCATGTGCCTCACATGCAGAGGTTCAGATTTTTATTCCTGGCTCCATATGCACCCCTGAGTAGAACTGGAAATTACTATGATCACTGATATAACTAACTGTTTAGCATTGCTAGCAATGACCCAAATTAACATAAGGAAAATAATGATAAAATTCACCTTTTGATGCACTCTGGTTAAATTCCTTATTATGCATTCAAATGAAGATATTATATTTCATTCACTACTGCATTCGATAATTTATACTATAACAGTCAAGTACATAATGAATGGCATTCTTCATACATGTTTGATGAATAAAATGTTATATGGAAATATGAATTGTTTTCAGAATAAATGTTTTAGGATAATCTCAAATAAAATGTTTGGATTGATTGAAGTACAAGTTTGTGAGTCAGCAGGATATAAATAATAATTAAAATTGTGTACTGAATAAGGGCATAAAGTAGCCCAACATGAATAAAGAGAATTCCAAGGAGATAAAATGGTACTCAAGAGATTATACAATGGCTACATCACTGTCTTACACAAAAGTAAGTTGTCCAAACTGGAGTTCAATCCTTGCAACATATATGGTACCCCCAGCACCACCAAAAGTGATACCTGAGTACATTGAAGGGAAAGCCCTGAGCACTGCTGAGTGTGGTTGAAAACCAGAAATATAAAATATTTTAGAGGGAATATAAAAACTGGATCCATCAAAGATATTGTAGGTGGATGTGCCCTATGGTAGAAGGAAGCAAACCAAGATCTGATGATAGAAAAGCTGAGAGAAAGTGATTTAAGATTGGTTGTGTTGCTAATTGTGACAAGTCAATATGAACTCCATATGCACTTGCCTTTACAACTGCGTAGTGAAGGTTCACTACTCACTGGTTGATTAGGAAATTTTATTTGGACATACACCTCTTTGAAAAATAAAATGGTATTAATCTAGAAATAATAAAAATCTCTATGGACCTGTTTTTCAAATGGTGACAAATTATGGAAATAAATTATGATAAGCTATATTAAGTTATATGTAAGATAAATATAGTGACAATTCAAATAATATTGTTTATATATGCAGCCTGTGTAAGGCACCAATCATTTATAATTGCCAAGGAATTGTAATTTAAAAGTGGTAAAATATTTTGCATACCAATTAACTTTTCCATTCATTTTAATTGTTCTTTAAGTAATAAATATTGGCCATACAGTAATTTAAACTGCATTGTTTCTATTCTTTGATGAACTTTAAAAGAAATTCCTAAAAAGCACAAAAATAAAGTCTGGAGTGATAGTATTGTATAGCGGATAGGGTGCTTGCTTTGCATATGGTTTGATCTTACCTGGGGCCCCTAAACCCCTTATGAATGATCCCTGACTGCAGAGGCAGGAGTAAGCTGGGTGCTCTGTTAGGGGTAGCTCCAACATGAAACTAAAAATAAGACAAAAAGTTACAAAAATAAATAAATAAGTTGACAGTGTTAAAAATACATAAATAAGCATGAAAATTCTAATCTTGCTTATGTTATATTCAGTGTTTTGTCCTCATCAAAGTGTACCCACAGTAACACAGCTGGGCAGAATGTCTTTCTGTGATCTTCAGTAGTATTGTCTGATAAATGACTCAGTTGTGAGTTAGTGAGCATGCTTCAGGCTCTGATTTTTCTTGTAGTTTAAGTATAAGCACCATGTGGACACCACCTAGAGAGAGAGATTTACCATGTTTTGTTTTATATATCTTGTAGAAGCTGACATTTTTTGGTCTTTTTTTTCTTCTATATATGGTAGAATGAAAAATTGTTTTGAATACATTAGAGAATTCCTAACCAGAGCATGATAAACTTAAAGAAAGTGTTTCAATTATTTGAAAATTAGAACGCTGGTACAAAGGGGGTGTAGACTTATTGTGTTTCATTAGTTTATATGCACCCTCCCATACAGTTTTCATTAGATAAGATACTGAGAATGGACTGCACTGCAGTGTAGGCTTTGGGTTAAGAAAACAAAATAAAAATACAGCAAAATCTTTAGCAGATAATTAAGTCTTAAAAAAATATTTGCCCAGGACAAGATACTATATCTTTGAAGATATGTAGAAAGAGTAGAATGTCTGCACATAAAGATTCTAACTGAAATTTATGTAAGGACAGAGGTAATACAAAGTTGGATAAGAAGTGTCTCAGACTGCAGTGCAGTTCTTAGCCATGATTAGTAGAATTCGTTGAATTAAAGCTGCCCATTAACAGAATTATATTCAAACAGAAATGACCTGCTCCTGGCAAAATTATTCATTAACTACAAACAGTCCAGCCAATGTAGGACCTACTGAATACAGTGGCTTTTATGAAAGGGCAGAAGCTGCCTACTGTTAATCAGCTATGTTTACTATAGGGATTTGTCTTAAAAGAAAACAAAGGCATCACCATAGCAACCATTCATGCCTAATTTGGGCTTTTCAATGGTACCATTGCCAAGGGGGTGTAGACTTACTTAGTTCCCTTAGTTTATTAGATAGGAGACCGAGAATGAACTGTGTAATGTAGCCTGGGCTTTGGATTAAAAAACAACAACAACAAAAAAAACAAAAAATAACGAAGATTTTTAGCAGATAACTTAGTATTAAATATACACTTTTTTTGCATAGGACATTATGGATTCTGTGTTTGCTAATACATGATAGCATGTTTTACTTTGAGCCCTCATATTTTTAAGATCTAAATTCAGAATTTAAGAGGATTATTCTGTTTCAATGATATGAATTATGTAAAACTAGGGATGGAAATTTCCCATGTATGGAGGCATGGGAAATAGTACAAGTGAATAACAGAGCACAATTGTTGGTAATAGTATTGAGAAACAAACGGGGAGGCTTCATACATAGAAGGCAGGCCACTCTTCACCATTGGGACACTTTCCCAGCCTGCATTATAAATATTTTTACGACTTGAGATTGTGTTGTCACATGAAACTGAGTCATTATCAGAGGGCTGTGTTGATAGGGCCTCCTAGTTAATGAACACAAAATATTGTCCTATTTTATAATGAATTAAATATTTTATTTATGATCATTTATTCTTTGATTTACACACAGACACACCAATTCCCATGACAATTCCAAATTTGCTGAGTATTTTGGTGTAAGTAGATGAAAATTTAGCTTCATTGTTTTTATCACAGAACAGCTAAAATTCTTAAATGACTTGAGTGAAGAAATGAGGACAGTCCTAACTTTTGGTTTCACTTAATATTTAGAATATTTTACCTCAACTCACTGTCAGCCATATTCCCAAGTTGGCAGAATTGTATCAGATTGCATCCCTCTCTCTGCTCATTAATTGAAATTTCATTGACTTGTTACTCGACAAATAGAATATTTTTTCTTGCCATTTTTAGGTTGCTGGTTGTACAGCAATATGTAAATAGAAAAAACAATTTAATAATGATTTTAAAAAAGTCCCAAAATACAGTTAGCTATCTCTTATGTAATCTTCCTTTGAGGATAGAATTTTCAGTTTTGACACTACTAGATTTTTTCTTTAGGTGTTTATCCCAAACTTTATTTTATTAAATCACCATGATTTACAAAGTTATTCATAAATTAGTTATAGACATAATTGTTCTATCCTGGATCCCACCATAACTGTCTACCTGTCTCTACTCGACTTTTCAGGTTCCCTGTCCTAACCCTGACCCCCAGCTTTTCTGGATAGGCACCTTTAAAAAGTTTGCATATTTTCAGTTTTGGACTCTGTGGCTTGGATAGTTAATTCCTTACATCACCAATGTACCTTGACCCCTGTCCCAGTTGCTTCTCATCTGTTTCTTCTCATTGCCCCTATCTCCCCACCACCACCATCATTCAGTCACTACGCTTTGTGAGCAACAGTGTTGGAGGGGATGTGGTGGAAAACGACCTCTCATCCACTACCTGTGGGAGTGTAATCTGAGTCAACCTCTGTATGGGGGGAGTTCCAAGTAAGCTTGAAATTGAAATGTCATATGATTCAGGAATTCCACTTCTGGGTATCTACCTAGGGCAGAAACATTAGTTTATAAGGACATATGCACACCAGTATTCATTGTAGCACTCAGTACTGTAGCTAAGATTTGGAATCAACCTAGATATCCAACAATAGACCAGTGGATCATGAAGATGTACAATATATACACAGTAGAATACTATGCAGCTGTAATGAATGATTTTATTATATTATTTTAAAAACTCAGAATAGGAAAAAAAATTGTGTGCCGGTCTGTTTCCCACTGACTAACTTCACTCATGGACACATGGAGTCTCCATGATCCCCCATGTAGCAGCAAATTTCATACTTTATCTTTTCTTTTTGCTGAATAATATTCTATATTGTGTCTGTATCATAGTTTCTTTATCCATCCACATATTCTTGGATATTTGCGTTGTTTCCAGATTTGAGCTTCTGTGGACTGTATTATCAGGAACACACAGCATAGCAATTGTCTCCCTCTCCATTTTGGGGTGGGGGGCTATTTGAGATGTATTCCAAAATGTGGAGTTATTGGGTCAAATAACAGCTAAGCTTCTAGATTTTTTAGGAATTTCCGTATTGTGTTCCAAAATGCCTGGACTAGTTGACATTCCCATCTACAGAAAACAAAAGTCCGTTTCTCCTCTGTTCAGAAAAACCCAAGAGGATGGGGACATTTCTACCATTCTTCAACAGTGTTTGAACACCCAACATTGGTTGTTCTTATTTTTAATTTGATTTGTGCCACACAAATATTTTAAATATTGGTTTAATTTTACTCTTGTGCATTCCATAAAATTACCTTTTCTTTTTAATATTCATGAATAATTGCTATGATTCTGTTAATTATCTTACATAATAAAAATACAATGTGCATAATATGCATATACTATATAATTTAATTATGTAATATTTAAACTGTTAAATTTTGCAATAAGTTATAAAATATTTTTATGTTTATATGTCAACATTAGCATATTATTTCTTTAGGTATAATTCTTAACTATATAGTTGATCAAAGTGTTTGAAAATTAAAATTACGTGTATTTTGAAGTGACTCTTCAAGTTTCATGTATCAGTTATTTTTTATGTATCATAGATACTCCCTTTCTGATATGATAGTTGTCATTGTAAGCAGAGGGGAATTGGAATACAGACATACATACAAACAAGTCCACATACGATGTGAAGAGACAAATGAGAACAGATAAAAACAGAGGCAGAGATAGGAGTTACATGGCTGCAAATTAAGCTTTTCCAAGGATTATTGGCAAGCATGACAAACTAGAGAAAGGCATATGCATAAGAGAGATTCCTCTGTTCCCTGAGGCAAAAGCATGGCCTATAAACACCTTGGAATTCCAGCTTTCAGCCTGTAAGAATAGACCAGTACTGTTTTTCGCCATCTCAGTTTGTGGTAATTTGTCAAGGGAGCCTTAGGTAAAACATACAACCTCTGTCAATTTTTATAGTGTTTATTTTTCCTCATTTTCTCCAAATTGAATCTTCTAATTCTTTTATTAATTAGAAAAGTAAATCTTTAAAATTAACTGAATATCTGAAGTTCCTAATAAATAAATCAACTATTATTTCATTTATAAATTCATATATTAATTTACACTTGTGCTTATCTCTCTACTACTTAGGCTACCTAAGATTTAAGGGAAGGGTTTCAGTTTTCTTATCAGTATATACTCTAAAAGTGAATAAAGGAAATTTACCATTCAATAAATAGGTAAAAAATAAGCATAAATAGGTAGTTAAATTTTAAAATTTCCACTTCCGGATAACTACGCTTTGAAAATTCTAATGTGTATGGTAGTGATATAGTAATTATTGAATTATAGGGTTAAAACCATATATTTGTGATTTCTGGCTAGCTTCTTATCTCCTAGTTTCAGGTTTGGCGCACAATAGGATGGCAAGAAATCATCTGTTTTTTCTATGAAATAGAAAACAGAGAATTCCCTGTTCAACTTCGCTCTCACAGGAGTTTATTTACACTGTTCAAATGGAGAATTAGTTTTGGATGGGAAAGAGTTTCCTTACAGTGTCGGTGCAGGATGTTCTAGATTTATCTTTTCCTCTGGGTATTAATGTCAAGAGAGACAAAAACTCCTATAAAATATAAAGTGAGGCAAAAACTCCTGTAAAATATTCATCATTGCCACATTTGGACTTAAGATTATTTGGTCAAATGACATTAACTGTTTCAAGTAGAAAAGCCCATGATGATTATTCTTTGCCAGTTCTTTCCAAATAGAAGATATTTAAAAAATGCCTTGTCCTGGAGCAATGAGACAGCCTTGAAATGTGAGGCAGTGATGCCAAAAGAGGGGAGCCAGTGCTGGCTTTGTTGCTTCCTGCATAAGTATTTGGAAAAGTGACTTTACTTGAACCTCTGTTTTCTAATCACTTAGATGGACTTACAGAGTATACCACAACTGCTGATGGTGTGGATTAACAAGGTCACCACATTCTTGCAAATTTGAGAAATGATGTTGGTGGATGGGAGAAAAGTTGGGATATTTTCAAGAGCAAACAATTAAAATCAGTCAGTACACTAAAGTAAAAAATAAATTTTAGTACATGTATATGGTAAATTTTAAGGCTGTGAAAGTTTTTACTGAGGAGCTAATTAATGACTGATTGGAGAGGAGGGAGGTCTTTTGTAAAGAAGAGAGTCACATGATCACTTGACATCCTGTTATTCATCAATTTGCTCGAGCGGGCACCAGTAACATTTCCATTGGAACCTATCACGTGCCAGTGTAGCCCAATGGCATCTGATTGCTTCAGGACTATTAAGAGCCTCAAACTGTTTCTTCAGGGTCTTGATAAAGAAGTCTGACCATCTTGTAGGTGGGCAGCCATGGGATCTTTAGGCATCCCATGGGATCCAATCAGTAACGGCCCTAGTCCAGCGATCGTCTACAAATCGCAGTATATGTCCAGTCCATCTGATTTTCAATGCCTTGACAAAGGAGACAGCGTCCCTGACTCTGGAACAGCGATGGAGGTCGAAGCTTCGATTCCTTCTTTCACTTGAGTGAGGCGTGATATTCCAAGCACAGCTCTTTCGATTCATCTTTGGGAGAACTGGATAGCATTCTCATCCTGCTTTCATAGGGCCCAGGTCTCTGAGGCGTATGCTAGTGCAGGAAGAACGGTGAAGTTGAAGAGTTGTGCCCAGAGCCAGAGGTTCTTTGTCTTTTTAGATATTTCTTCGATGCTTTTGAAGGTATTCCATGCCATTCTCTTCCTCCTGCACATCTCAGGTTTTAGGTCGTTCATCACGTTGAGTTTTCGACCTAGGTACATATAACTGCTGCATTCAGAGGTGTTTGTTCCATTGAGAGTGAATGGGGCCTCTGGAACTAGTTCATTTTTCATGGACATACTTTTGCAGAGATTCACCTGTAGACCTATCTATCAACATTCTTGTTCAAAATCAGCCAGTATTTGTGCTGCTTGGCTACTATTTGGTGTTATTAGAACGATGTCATCAGCGAAGCAGAGGTGGTGTAGTTGCCGACCATCTATCTTCACTCCCATTCCTTCCCATTCTAATTGTCGCATGATGTTCTCGATGGTGGTGCTGAAGAGTTTTTGTGAAATGGTATCATCCTGCCGAACCCCTCTTTTGACATCGATGATCACTTCTTGGTAGAATGGTGAGATCCTGGTGGTGAATCCATAATACAGCTCACGAAGGATCTTGATGTATTGGGTTTGAACACCCTGTTTGCCGAGGGCTTTGATGACTGCTTCAGTCTCCACAGAATCAAAGGCTTTCTTTAAATCAATGAACGTGAGACAGAGTGGCATCTTGAACTCCCTATACAGTTCAATGAGCTTGGTTTCCATGTGGATATGGTCAATTGTGCTGAATCCTTTTTGGGAAGCCAGCTTGCTCACATGGTGTCCTTCATCTAATGTTCTGCCAATCCCGTTCAGGATGACTTGAGTGAACAGCTCAATGAAGAGAGTAACTCATAATAATAACAGGTAAGTCCAAATATTAGCAAACTCCATTATTTACTTTCTTTTGTCACTTATCACTTGTCACTGCTCTTCCCATTGTTCATCGATTTGCTTGAGTAGGAGCCAGTAATGTCTCCATTCGTTGGGAATGAGTTTCTTTATTGTTATTGTTTTTGGCATATCGAATACACCACAATAGCTTTCTGGGCTCTGTTGTGGCACTGGGTACATCCCAGGGGCCCCAGTCTTTTTCTATGCCAGACCATCAACCACCCATGGCCCATGGGGCCGAGCCCTGGGTGTAGACAAGCCTGTCTCCTGTCTGCCACCTGGGGATGCAGCAGGGTGCCATAGCCACACCTGCAACACCTTGAGGGGCAGAACTTTCTTTTGTAAGTATTTAATTTAATTTTATTTGATATTTGAATTTTTGCACCAAAACCAGTGATTCTCAGCACCTACTTCTGACTTTCTGCTCAGGGATCACTTGTGGCAGTGCTAGAGGAAACCTAAGCACACCTGTAATTGAACAGGAACGACCACAGTAAACATAAGACCCATCATTGTTTAGAACACTGGCGATATTTTCTTTTTGAAGCCTGCTGGACCTAGATGAATCATAGATTTATATGATAATATACTTAGTAAACTCAGGCTTGGTTTATCTCACATACCATGATTTTTCACACATTTCATGATGTTCTCTTCTTTATATATACTTTTAAATCATGTATTGTTACCAAATTTACTACCCTCACAGATTTTATTCTGTTTGACTTTAATGGATATTCTTCTGATGTAATATCCATAGAGAAAAATTCTTGTTTGTCCTGATAAATAGTATAGTCACTGACTTTAGAAAAAAACTAATTTATTGAATGAATGAAAAATAAATCTTAATTTCATCACCAGAAAGCATTAATGAATTCTACTTCATGAATTTCCTTAGCCTTACAATCATTGTTATGAAGAACTATTTTATTTTGACCCATAAGGAATGGTTTGAGGCTCTTCATATTCCTGAATCAACCAGATGCCATTGGGCTACATTGGCACGTGATGGGGTCCAATGGAAATGTTACTGGCGTCCGCTCGAGCAAATCAATGAATAATGGGATTCAAGTGATCAAGTTCAAGTGATCCTATTTTGATAATACTGTCTCTGTCTTGCATATTTTTCACACTCAAGGTTTAAGTGATACTGTGGTCTCTATTCAGTGCATGGAACCTTTCTAGTGTGGACCTCGAGAAAACCCTCAAATAGACATCACTTTCTTAGTAGGTGTTACAATGTAATGTTAATCAGCAGGTATGGAAATAACTGGGGCAATGACCTATTACACATTTGTTAAAAACAGTACAGTCTAAGCTAATGCTTATTATTATGCCTATCTATTGTGGCCAATAAGTTATTTTCTTTACCTTGGAAGTTTTGGCTGCTGAATTTTAGAAGATTACACATGAATTCTAATATATAAAGTTAGAAAAAAATGTTAAAACATTGTATAGGATAAATTCAGTGTGGTGATAAATTCATTGACTATATAGTAAATACATTGCCAAATGTATTCCTATATCTCACGAAAAATTTAAATCATCTTGAGTTTACATTTTGTCCATCTGTGTGCTTAGGGTTGCTTCCATGAATTGAGATTCAAAATTTCAAAAAATTTAACATTAAATATGTAGAGTAAAATTCATGCCCATATGTTTATATGTGTTCTCTCTAAATGTGGTAGTAATATTAACTATCAGTAAGCTATGTGATGCAGTAATTTGCATTAAAGGATGAAATTGAATTTAATTAAATTTTCTGTTATTAATACTTGATATATTTGGCAAGCCAAGGACCGAATTCTAACTCTGAAGGAAAGCAAAGATAACATGTCTTTACTACTTTGATAAGAATTTGAATGTTAAAAGAATTTATTCAGTTTCATTTAAGATCAAAAGAGGAAGTGTGTTATGTTATATAAATTATAATCTGTAGAAAATTTTCCACTTAAGGACTTAACTGACTATCATAACAAAAACATATACTGGCATTTTATAAATTCTGGGCACAGGATCAGAAACAATTGACCAAAATATTACATGATGAAAGTTAGCGAGCAGGGGTTTATCTTAAAAATACTGGATTGTGGCATTACACTTGACATTTAGAAAAGCTTTTATGGTAGTTGTTTCTATCAATATTTCTGCAGAAATTTGATACTAAGGTTGTACTTATTTTGCTTTCCAAATTCCTTGCAACTGCTAAAATGTGAATTATAAATTATCCCTGAGATAGGTCAAATTAATCACTCTGAGAGACAGAGTAAATTTGCAGCCATGCTGAAATTAGAATTTTTAATCATGATTAGAAACATAATTGAATTGGAATGGAAGTCAATCATAAAAAATGTTATATTTAACTGTTCAACAGATTAAATCCAACACATTTGATTGGGGGTAGGATTATAGTTGACTGGTATCATTTACCAGCTTTATAATTTGTATTACACTAAAGAGTAACAGCACAGAAATGCAGACATTCAAAAAACTCAAAGCAATTAAATCAGAATTTGTCTTCAAAGTAAGTCCCCTGGTTTTTCTATAGTGGTAGAAGAACTGATTTAGAGCATCATGGTATACTTTTTTCTCTATATTGTAACAAGGTACTAATGTGAATATATTTTACCAAGGTGTTCTTTGATAAAAATCAATTTCATCATAAAAGCAAGTATTAGTGTCTGAGTATCAGTAGAGTGAACTATGACAAGAGTGGACCAGCACAGTTTATGTGTTATTTTCTCTGCAACTTAATTATATTTTGTTATTAGAAAGAATTTAAAAATAATCAATATATCCAGTGGAAAAAAAAGTGAAATGAATGAACCAGGAAGGGGTACTATCTGTCAAAGTGTTTGTGTGTGTGTGTGTGTGTGTGTGGGTGTGTGTGTGTGTGTTGTGCATGTCAGAATGGGGAGGCAAAAAACAAAATTTGAAAGTGTGTAAGTATTGAAAGTGTGTAAGAAATATGCAAACATCTGTTAAAAATAGTGAATGCTATAGGTTTATTTATATTTGTTCTGTATCTGAATTGCCACGGCTGTGCCAACCAGGTGGGCCACAGGATCAAAAGGGAAAATCCTTACTCCAGAAGGCACAGAATTCAGTTATTTTCTGTGCTGCATTTCAGGGTCAGTATAGACTTCAGAGGCACCATGGGATAAGGTTCCTCTTAATGAGGCTTTCCAAGGGGTGTAGCAGGTGGAGACCCTGAAGACTTAGTAGATGTCGCCAGTCTAGAGGATGGCAGGATCAGGGCTGAAACCTACATCAGGAGAAGGTTCTTCCCCTTCCTCCAAGTGAAAATATTTATGGACAATATGGTCAATTGTCAGTAGTCAGTTTTCTTCCCATTATTCATTGATTTGCTCAAGAGGGTGCCAGTAACATCGCCATTTGTTGGGAATGAGGTACATTATTGTTACTGTTTTCGGCATATCAAATACACCAAGGATAGCTTCCCAGGCTCTGCCTTGGCTCTGGGTCATCCCAGGGGACCCAGTTTTTTCTATGTCAGACCATCAACCATCCAGGGCCCAGGGGCGAACACTGTGTGTAGTCAAGCCTGTCTTCCTATCTACCACTTGGCAATGCAACCGGGCACCGCAGTCACACCTGCAAAACCTGGAGGGGGCAGGATCAGAGCAAATTTTTCATGCTGGTTACCATTGAAGAACACAGTATTCTTGTGTGCATACAATACCGTTATCTAACCAGACAATTATTGTTCAAATGACTGTTCAGTAGCACACTGTGTAAGTTTTAGCTACAATTTTAGATATATGGTGTGTGTGATTACATTTTACATAAAATAATTAAGTTTATTTTGCAATTAGGACTTTATAATTAGTTACTTCATAGTAAAAATGCTATTTCTTCGATGCCTTTGAAGGCATTCCATGCCGCTCTCTTCCTCCTGCGCAGCTCAGGTTTTAGGTCATTCATCATGTTGACTTCTCGACCTAGGTACACATAACTGCTGCATTCAGAGATGTTTGTTCCATTGAGAGAGAATGGGGCCTCTGGAACTAGTTCATTTCTCATGAACATAGTTTTCTTCAGATTCAGCTGTAGACCTACCTTTCCACATTCTCGGTCAAAGTCAGCCAGCATTTGTGCCGCTTGGCTAATGTTTGGTGTTATTAGAACGATGTCATCAGCGAAGCGGAGGTGGTGTAGTTGCCGACCATCTATCTTCACTCCCATTCCTTCCCATTCTAATTGTCTCATGATGTTCTCGAGGGTGGCACTGAAGAGTTTTGGTGAGATGGTATCACCCTGTCGAACCCCTCTTTTGACATCAATGATCACTTCTTTGTAGAATGGTGAGATCCTGGTGGTGAATCCATAATACAGCTCACGAAGGATCTTGATGTATTGGGTTTGAACACCCTGTTTGACTAGGGGCTTCGATGACTGCTTCAGTCTCCACAGAATCAAAGGCTTTCTGTAAATCAATGAACGTGAGACAGAGCGGCATCTTGTACTCCCTACAAACCTCAATGAGCTTGGTTACTGTGTGGATATGGTCGATTGTGCTGAATCCTTTCCGGAAACCTGCTTGCTCGCATGGTTGACCTTCATCTAGTGTTCTGCTAATCCTGTTCAGGATGACTCGTGTAAACAGCTTGTAGATGACAGACAACAGGCAGATGGGGCGATAGTTGCCGATGTCATGAATGTCTCCCTTCTTGAACAGTAGAACTGTCCTGCTGGTTTTCCATTGGGAGGGCACCTTGCATTCGGACAGGTAGCGTGTGAAGAGCCGAGCTAGTGTATTGATGAGCACGGATGGCAGATTCTTCAGATGTTCGGACAAAGAACCTCCGGCTCCGGGCACATCTCTTTGACTCCACCGTTCTCCCTGCATTAACATACGCCTCAGAGACCTGGGCCCTACGAAAAGCAGGATGAGAATGCTATTCGGGTCTCCCAGAGAGGCATCGAAAGAGCTATGCTTGGAATATCACGTCTCACTCAAGTGAGAGAAGGAATCCGGAGTTCTGACCTCCGTCGCTATTCCAGAATCAGGGGACGCTGTCTCGTTTGCCAAGGCATCGAAAATCAGATGGGCTGGACATGTAATGCGATTTGGAGACAACCGCTGGACTAGAGCCGTTACTGACTGGATCCCACCGGGATGTCAAAAGATCACGTGGCCGCCCACCTACAAGATGGTCAGACTTCCTTGTTAAGACCCTGAAGGAACGGTTTGAGGCTCTTCATATTCCTGAATCAACCAGATGCCATTGGGCTACATTGGCACGTGATAGGGTCCAATGGAAATGTTACTGGCGCCCGCTCGAGCAAATCGATGAGTAACGGGATTCAAGTGATTCAAGTGATTCAAGTGAGTAAAAATAGATTTATTCAAAAGATGAGGTCTCTTTCTAATAATATTTGTTTGATTTCATAAGGCAAATATATGCTTCTAAAATATTTAATTAATAGAATTAAAAAACCTCCAGTTTTCTATTTCATAATAGATACATCACAATAATATAATAGAGATGAAGGGAAGTATGAGTGCAGCACCTTTCTTATTGTAAGAAGGTAGTCAGCCTTAGAGTCAGCCAGAGAAAAATGACTATGACTGAAGGCCCACTCTTTTTATATTGTGAGACACTTCATTTTGTTTTATTTATTTTTATTTATTTATTTATATTTTTTTTTTGCTTTTTTGGGACACACCCAGCAATGCTCAGGGGTTACTCCTGGATCTGCACTCAGGAATTACTTCTGGCGGTGCTCGGGGAGCATATGGGATGCCGGGGATTGAACCCGGGCCAGTATGGGCCGACCAAGTGCAAGGCAAGCGCCCTACCTGCTGGGCTATCGCTCCAGCCCCGAGATACTTCATTTTAAAATTAAGAATAGCAAAGTATTTTTACTTAGTATCTATCATCATTACTGATTTGTATGCATGCATAAAACCTCCTGTCCCTTTCTTCTTAAGTGGTAAACACATGGGAACGTGTTTCCTTAAATTCTTTTTTTTTATTCAATGGTGAGTTTTAATCTGCCATTGCCATTTCCCACACTTAGTAAAACACTGGTGTCTGTTTATATCCTATTAATGAAAACAGTCATTCTATACCTGCCCTTTTCCTTCTGACTAATTTCACTCAGCATAATAGTCTACATGTCCATCCATTTGCAGGTAAATTTCATAATTTCGTATTTTCTGACAGCTACATAATATTCCGTAGTGTAGATGTACCACAGTTTCTTTAGCCAGTCCTCAGTTCTCAGGCATTTAGGTTGTTTCCAGATTCTAGCTATTGTGAATAGTGCAGAGATGAATAAAAAAGTACAGATAGTGTTTCTGCTATGTATTTTTTCGGTCTCTCGGGTATATTCCCAGGAGTGCTATTGCTGGATCAAATGGGAGCTCAATATCTAGTTTTCGGAGGAATGCCCATATTGTTTTCGAAAAGGGTTGGACCAGTCGGTACTCCCACCAGCAGTGGATGAGAGTCCCTTTTTCTCCACATCCACGCCAGCACTGGTTGTTCTTGCTGTTTCGGATGAGTGCCAGTCTCTGTGGTGTGAGATGGTACCTCATTGTTGTTTTGATTTGCATCTCCCTGGTGATTAAAGATGAAGAGCATTTTTTCATATGCCTTTTGGCCATTCAAATTTCTTCTTTTTGGAAGCTTCTGTTCATTTCTTCCCCCCCATTTTTTTGATGGGGTTGACTGTGTTTTTTCTTGTGAAGTGCTACCAGTGCCTGATATACCTTGGATATTAACCCCTTGTCAGGTGGGTATTGGGTAAATATCCTTTCCCACTCTGTGAATGGTCTTTGTATCTTGGTTACAGTTTCTTTTGAGGTGCAGAAGCTTTTCAATTTGATATAATCCCATTTGTTTATCTTTGTTTCCGTTTGCTTGGTCAGTGGTGTGTCGTCTTTAAAGATACCCTTTATTTTTCGCTGTCGTAGAGTGTTTCTCCTATGTTTTCTTTGATGTACCTTATAGATTATGTCTGATGTTGAGACCTATAATCCATTTTGATCTGAATTTTGTGCATGGCATTATAAGGAGGTCTAAATTCATTTTTTTAACATAGATGCCCAGTTTTCCCAGCACCATTTGTTGAAGAGGTTTTCTTTGCTCCTCTTAATACTTTTTGCTCTTTTATCGAAGATTAAGTGGTTATATATTTGAGAGTATGTTTCAGGATATTCAATTCTATTCCATAGGTCTACGGGTCTGTCTCTATACCAATACCACACTGTCTTAATTACAACTGCTCTGTAGAGAGCTTGAGGTTGGGGAAAGTGATACCTCCCATCTTCTTTTTCCCAAGGATTGCTTTAGCTATTAATGGGGTTTTATTATTCCATACAAATTTCAGGAGTGTTTGTTCAATTTCTTTGAAGAACATCATGGGTATCTATAGGGACCGCATTGAGTCTGTATAAAGCTCTAGGGAGTATTACCATTTTGATAATGTTAATCCTTCCAATCCATGAGTAGGGAATGTGTCTCCATTTCCTCAGGTCCCCCCTTTATTTCCTGAAGTAATATTTTGTAATTTTCTTTGTAGAGATCCTTTACATTCTTTGTCAAACTGATTCCTAGGTATTTGATTTTCTGCGGCACAATTGTGAGCGGGATAGTTTCTTTAATGTCCCTTTCTTCTCTTTACGCTGTTTGCATATAGGAAGGCCATTGACTTTTGGGTATTGATTTTGTACCCTGCCACTCTACTATAGGAATGTATTATTTCTAGGAGCCTCTTGGTAGAGAGTTTCGGGTTTTCCAGTTATAACATCATGTCATCTGCAAATAGTGACAAGTTGACTTCTTCCTTTCCTATTCGGATGCCCTTAATGCCTTTTTCTTCCCTGATTGCTATGGCAAGTATTTCCAGTACTATATTGAATAGAAGTGGTGAGAGTTGGCAGCCTTGTTTTTGTCCCTGATCTTAAGGGGAAGGCTTTCAGTTTTTTCCCCCATTGAGAATGATGCTCGCTGTGGGCTTGTAGTAGATGGCCTGGATTATCTTGAGGAAGATTCCTTCAATCCCCATTTTATGGAGAGCTTTTATCATGAATGGGTGTTGAATCTTGTCAAATGCCTTCTCTGCATCTCTTGATATGATCCATATGGTTTTTATTTTTCTTTTTTGTTGATATGATGTATTATGTTGATTGATTTGCAGATGTTGAACCATCCTTGCATTCCCTTGATGAATCCCAATTGGTCATGGTGTATAATATTTTTGATGACGCTTTGCATTCTATTTGCTAGTATTTTGTTGAAGATCTTAACATCTGTATTCATTAGGGAGATTGGTCTGTAATTTTCCTTTTTTGTGACATCTCTGTCTGCTTTGGGTATCAGGGTGATATATGCCTTGTAAAAGCTATTTGGGAGTGTTTCTGCTTCTTCAATTTGCCTGAAGAGCTTAAAAAAGAATTGGGCTTTTGTGTTTGGGGAGACTTTTGATTACCGATTCTATTTCCTTGATGGAGATAGGTTTGTTGGGGTATTCCAAATCTTCTTGTTGCAGACTTGAGAGGCTATAGGAATTCAGGAATTTGTCCATTTCTTCTAGGTTCTCTTGTTTCGTGGCATATAGTCTCTCATAGTAATCTCTGATGATCCTTTGAATTTCTGTGGTTTCTGTTTGATGTCCCCGTTTTCATTTCTGATTCTATTTATTTGCGTTCTCTCTTTTCCTTTTCTTACAAGTCTTGCAAGTGGTTTGTCAATCTTGTTTATTTTTTCAAAGAATCAGCTTTTGGTTTCATTGATCTTCTGGATTGTTTTTTGACATTCCATCTCATTGATTTCTGCTCTCAGTTTTATTATTTCTTTCTTTCTGCTTGGGTTGGGCTCCTTTTGTTGATCACTCTCTAAGATCTTAAGTTGTGAAGTCAGACTGTTTATGATGGCCTTTTTTTCTTTTCTGATGAATGCTTGAAGAGCTATGAACTTGCCTCTTAACACTGCTTTCGCTGTATCCCACAATTTCTGGTAATTCGTGTCTTCAGTATCATTTGTTTCCAGGAATCTTTGGATTTCCTCTTTGACTTCTTTTATGACTTGCTGGTTGTTCAGCAGTGAACTGTTTAGTTTCCAGTTGCTTGGTATTGGTCTCCGTTTTTGTGTACAATTAACTTCTATTTTAAGTGCATCATGGTCTGAAAAAATAGTTGGCGCAATTACTATCTTCTTGATTTCATGGGGTTTCTTCTTGATGGTACGCGTCAGGCATCTTGGATCTGGATGCCTTCATCCTTTAACTGGGGAACTTTTCAGGCAGGGCGTTTTTAACTGTTTTTATTTCCTTGCGGTTACTTTTCTGTCCCTCTGGGACTCCGATGTTTCTTACATTCTTCCACCTGGCTTCATCCCATTGTTCTCTGTTCCTTTGATGATCCATTTTCCAGTCTTTTTCCATCTTATACCGTTCTCTGAGTGCTTTCTGCAGCTCATCTTCAGTCTCACTGATTCTCTCTTCCGCTGCTGTCATCCTACTGTTGAGAGCCCCTATTGTGTTTATCATTTCATCTACTGAGTTTTTAAGCAATGATATTTCTATTTGCATGGCTCTCATTTCTGCTCTTATTTCTTTCTGTGATTTATTGACTGCCCTTTCAACTGCTTCGTTTATGTTCTCCTGTATTTTATTGGACATCTGCTCCATGTTTTCGTTGAGCTCCTTAAGCATGCTACCAATTTCTCTCTAAATTCATTGTTACAGAGATCTTGCACATCTGCATTCATTTTTGAGTCTTCAGGGTTGATTTCTTCCTCTGTTTTTCAAAGTGGGGATTTGCATTGTTTCCCCATGGTTTTTGGCGTTGTTCAAGGATAGATTCCTCTAGAATACTGTTTCTTTTTTCTTGAGGATATTACCTTTCCTTCGTGTTGAATTTTCTAGTTTTTGTGTTAATAAGTTGCCAAGTGAGTGGCCGCCCGCCTGTCCGGCCAGCCACAACCCCCAGGGAGAATACCTGAGGCGGAGACAGGCCGATGTGAGAGTTCAAAATGTCCATTTACTTCCTCTTCTGCTTTCGGACTTCTGGGAGTTGTAGTTCCACCTTCTGCCTAGGCCTGGGCCTCTACCATGACCCCAGGCGCCCGCTCAGCCAGCCGCACCCCAGGGAGAATACCTGATGTGGAGACAGGCTGGTGTGAGAGTTCAAAATGTCCCTCCTTAACTTCTTTAACAGTACCATTCCTTCATCTTTCAATGTGCCAATTTCTTTTTTTTTAATTTGAGTTTTTATTTTATTTTTAAATAGTGCATTTATTTATTTATTTATGCATGTATTTATCTATCTATCTGTTTATTTATTTATTGCTTTCTTTTTGTGTCACACCTGGCAGCGATCAGGGAATTACTCCTGGTGGTGCTGCAGGGACCATATGAGGTGCTGGGAATCAAACCTGGGTCAGCAGCATGTAAAGCAAATGCCCTTCCTGCTGTGCTATCACTCCAGCCTGGCCAATTTCTTTCAAGTTATTGAATTATTGTGGACAGAGGCAAGGGGTTTCTTTATTTATAAATATACTAATATAACTCATCTTTAATAAATGTAAGCAGTATTTTCAAAAACACTTCTCAAAGAATATCCGTAAAATGACTCCATTATATTCTTGGAATGAGTTCTAGTAAACTATTCTGTCAAAGATAATGGTATATCAGTTTCCTTCATTGATGCTACTTTGACATTCTTTTCTAGCTACTTCACAGTTTGATGAGCTTCAATTTCTTGGCTGCTTTCTAAAGTGGTGTTTATAGTGTCTCTAGTTAGTAATCAGGACTTTCTATTTATTACCTTTATTTATTTACCTAGTTTTTCTAGTTACATTGATTAGAAACAAGCAGTAATATCTGTGATAGAAAAATTTAAGCCTTATAGACTTTGTCTTTTTGTTTATTTTACTCTTTTATTTTTGTGGCACAGGAAAATAAATATAGAGCCTCACATGCTCTACCATTGAGCTCAAGCCCCACTCCAAATTTTACCTCAAAAAATATTTCCTTCCTTTGAATAAATGAGAACAGCTTAGTTGCCCTTTGCCTCTTTGCCCTCTATTTTCTAAAAAGTAGGATAAAGTTGAAGTGTGTAGTACTCTAGAAGGCCTAAAATTGATTTGGGAATTTTTTTTTTATTATCTTTATGTTAAATGAAAATCAGAATGCTTATAGGGATGTGACTAGGTGGTCACATCCCTATAAGCTTAGAAGAAGGCCAGGCATAATTGACACCCCAATTTTGATCCCTAGCCCTGAAGAAATGAATAAGCTAAACATCTTAAGTTAAACATCTTATATAAAAGGGCAGATGAAGTTTCACAATGAGCTTTTTAAATAGTGAAACCAATCCTCCCCCATATTTCATGCATTGCAATACAAAAACAATAATAAAGCCCACAACTTAATTCATTTTATTGTGTTGCATATTCATTTGTTGTTTACATAATATAGATGGGTTTCTAGGACAGCCCTTCTCAACTGTTAAAGCACTTGAGCATTTGTTTACAAGACATCTTTCTCTTATCTGTTATGAAGTTCTTTTTTTAAAATAAGACAAATAAAATATTCAAATAAAGTGTCGGTAATGCCTCCAAAATAAAACTTTAAATGAATTAGCAATGGCTTTTATAGCAGCTATTGGAAACAGTAATCACAAGACTAGTCTCCATCTTCTTCCCAAGTGATCTTTTTTGAATAAGTTATGAGTAACAGCAGTGAAGAGTTTTTTGTTTATGTTGTTTTGAATTTTGTTTTTCCTTTTTTTTGAGCAGGGAGGGCATACCCAGCTGTACTCCGGGCTTATTCCTGGCTCTGCATTCCGGAACAGGGTAGTGGTAAAGGAAAACTAAGAAGCCAGAATACAACTACATGAGGTGTCAGTCAGAACGGTAACTGGAGATAGTGAAGGTGTTAAAGGTCAAGGTGCTTATTTTGTATGCTGCTGACCCTGGTGATTGATACCTGACATCACATATAATCCTGAAAACTTGAACAGAAATTATTCTTAAAGATAGAATCACAAGTAAGCCTTGAGCGCCACTGCTTTTGCAAAGACACACACAAAAACAAGAAACAGAAACAGAAGAATGAAAAGAGAGAGAGAGAGAGAAAAAGAAAGAAAGAAAGAAAGAAAGAAAGAAAGAAAGAAAGAAAGAAAAGAAAGAAAGAAAGAAAGAAAGAAAGAAGAAAGGAAGGAAGGAAGGAAGGAAGGAAGGAAGGAAGGAAGGAAGGAAGGAAGGAAGGAAGGAAGGAAGGAAGGAAGAAATAAAGAAACAAAGAAAGAAACAAAGAAAGAAAGAAACAAAGAAAGAAAGAACATCTGAATAATAGAACTATATCTGAATCATACTAGTTGTAGAACAAGCTTTTGAAAAGGAAATGGTGTCACTGCATAGTCTCTATGCATAATTTTAAATTGTTTTTTTCCACCTAGAAGTCTGTATCTTGAGGCCTGAGTGATAGTACAGTGAATGGGGCATTTGCCCTGCAGGTGGTCAAGGTAGGTTCATTCTTTAGCATCCCATATGGTCCCCTGAGCACTGCCAGGTGCAGAGCCTGAGTGCAGAACCAGGAGTAACTCTTGAGCATTCCCTGGTGTAATTCAAAAAGGAGGGGGAAAGTCAGTGTTGTTTTTTTTTTTTTTTTTATCAGTTTGCAGGTAGTAATAAGGTTTTTGTCCTTGAAAATCCAAGAGTGAAGAATGTTTCAATTTCTAGACAGGGAGGGGGTTGTCATCTCAGCAGAACTCCAAGTCTCAGGCCAATGTGTTTACCTTGTTTCAATTTTAATAAAAAGAGTCTGTTTTAATTTTAACAAAAAGAAAAAGTATGATGGATTTGCATGAAGTTTAAATTTCATTATAAGAATAATGCCCAGAAAAATTGCCAAAATGCTTATGTTTTGAGTGATTATAAAAAAAAATCTTTAAGATGCAATAGAATTTGGAATTAAATCACTTGGATCACTATTTTTTCACGTTGTTCATCAATTTGTTCAAGTGGGCGCCAGTAATGTCTCCATTTGTTGGGAATGACCATTATTGTTACTGTTTTTGGCATATTGTTGAATACACCATGGGTAGCTTGTCAGGCTCTGCCGTGGTTCTGGGTTCATCCAAGGGGGTCCAGTCCTTTTCTGTCAGACTACAAACCATCCAGAGCCCATGGGGAAGAACCCTGGGTGTAGACAAGCCTGTGTCCTTTCTGCCACCTGCCAACGCAGCGGACACTGCAGCCACACCTGCAACACCTCGAGGGGCAGGTTAGAATTAAATAATAACCAGAAATTTATGTACCATAGATCTATTACTTGATGATGATTTTTTGTATAGTTTAGATATTTTTATTTTACTTGCATTTCCTTTTTTCTTAGGATGGCTATAATAATTCCTATTCACAGAATAATGGAATTACAGAATAGTTTCTTACTGACTACATGAATAGAGGGAAATTAAAGGGGCAAAAAAGGTAGTAACTTTTAATTACAAAGTAACAAATTTATGGGAATATAGTATGCAATATAATGATGGTATTTCATATTTCAAAGTTGCCTTGAAAATAAGTCTTTAAATTTCTTACCACAAAAAAAATTGTAATTATGTAGGAAGAAAGAAGTTAACTGGAATTATTGTAGTGATAATTTCATTTTTATACACAAATTTAAGTGAATTATATTGCCCATCTAAAACTGGTTCATTGTATATAGTCAACTGGATATACATTTTAACTTTCCTGTTGACTCCTTTGCTATAGGGATGTGGCTGTACTGTGTGTCAACCTCAGCTCTCATCTCACAATAGAGAGAACTTCACTCAGGAGACCCACGACAGTGTAGAATGACCAACACTACATTGAAAAATGAAAGAAAATAATAATCTCTCCACTCCAGAGGCATTTGGTATAGGGTAGTTTGAGAGGAGTTAGTCTCACATAATGGTACCACGTGGTTTTAATTTTACAATCCTTTGTTGTTGTTGTTGTTGTTGTTGTTACCCATTTCCAAGATCCCCCATTGTTTCCCCTGACACTGTCTTGCATGCATTATTAGCATGGAAGTTCTAGAGCCAATTTCAATAACCCATCAGGATACACTTATCCAGGGGAATTCTATTTTCTTGTTTATCTGTTTTTTGTTTTGGGGCCACTAGCTCTTGGTTTCCTCCTGATTCATGCTCTAGTTTCTCTTTCTTCTGACTCAGAGGCCATATGGAGTGCTAGGGATTGAACCCCAGTGAACTGCATGCAAGGCAAATGCCTTACCTGCTCTACTGCCTCTTTGGCTTCAGAATCCATAGTTTTTGCTTCAATTTGGGGTCCACACTCTGGGCATTTGGTTCTAGACAATGTTCCCTCACTCAGTCAACCCCTGCAAGGTTCCAAGCCCTCAACATTACTGGGATTGTACAGGCCTCCCACTCCTGCTCGTGTAGCTATAGTGCCTGCTCAGATGCTTTTATACAGGCCCCTGAATATATTGAATTTATCCTTAGAGACTATGAAACTTTTAAAATAGAAAGAATTATTCCCATTTCATAGCTATACCATTGAGAATTACAAGATTGATTATTCAAACATGCCGACATCTAACTCTTTTTCTCCTGTGTCCTTTCCTCTCATACTATACTTCCTCCTTAATCTTCACAGGAATCATTTTTCCTTTTTCTGTCAGCCTTCAAAAGCTTGTTGATTGCTCTCTAATTATTAATACTTGGAGAAAAGTGTGTAAATTGATATGCAAATGATCTTTTCCCCTTAGCAAATTAGCACTTTACTTCCATCTAATTAAGTAGCTTTGTGGAGGAAATGGATTTTTGAAAGAAGAATGGAAAGTGTTTAGATTTGTTCTGGGTGTTGCTGGTTTAGGAAGCCTTGAGAATGACGCATAGAAAAAGGAACCATGAGTGGGAGCAAAAGGAATCCAGAGGAAAAGGAAGGGGGTGAGAAAGATTGGAAAATTTATGTGTAATGACTGACAAACTTCCATAGAAAGAAAACTGCTTTTCTTTCATTATTGCCCTAACACCAACACTTTTTTTAAGTAGAATAAAATGACATTAAAAAAAGCTTTTTCTCCATATTTTACGTGCTGACACATACCACCAATTAGAAACTGGTATATTCAATTTAAAATCTTAATATTTTAGGTGTTCACAATTAATGGACTATGCCTTTAATTTGGAAAATGTATGGTCTCTTGATATATTAGAAACATTATTTGTGATGGATCACTTGAATCACTGAAAATTAATGGGACAAACCTTCGCTGTAGTATATGTCCAGTAATATCAGAAACAAAATTGAGTGTTAGTGGACGTATAAGCTATTTTTGTTCTAATATATATAATATTTATTATGTAATATGTAATAGAACATGAATTAAATTAGATAAGCATAAATTTAATTTAATGATGAACTGAAGCATTTGCCTAAATATTAGCTTTAATGTTTATATTTAAGAAGAATTTAGTAAAAATGTATTGAATGTGTAGGTAAATGAATAAATGTTATAATTTAAATTTATCATTGAACTGAGGAAACATACTAATAACAATACAATAAACTCATTGTCCTCCAAAATTATTTTATGGAGTTAGAAAAATATATGTATTATAGGAAATCTTTAGTTCTTTAAAAACATACTATGGGGCCGGAGTGATAGCCCAGCGGGTAGGGGCGTTTTCCTTGCAGGCGGCCGGCCTGTGCTGGCCCAGGTTCGATCCCTGGCATCCCATATGGTCCCCCAAGCACTGCCAGGAGTAGTTCCTGAGTGCAGAGCCAGGAGTAACCCCTGAGCGTCGCGGGTGTGACCCAAAAAGCAAAAAAAAATAAATAAATAAAAAATAAATAAATAAAAACATACTATACAGTTTTTTTTAATATGGGGTAATGTTATATTGGTTCTAAGTAAATAGGTTCTTAAATAGGTTCATAAATAGGTTCTTAAAATTCAGATAATGTTGAGGCTGGAGAGATAGTAAAGTGAACTGTGTGCTTTCCTTGTATGAGAGCAGCCAGGGTTGATCCCTTGGACCTCACGTGGTTCCCGTGAGTGAGTGCTGAGTCAGTTTAATACTGAGTTATCATAGGGTGTGGCAAATAACCAAAAAAATTAAAAAGAAAAAATAAAATTAGTTGTTTTATTAAATGATCAATTCTTCTTAATAATATAAATTTTTATAATGGGATATTTATCCTACTGCCCATTTTGCTTTACCAGTTGCTTCCTTGGATAATGCCCCAAATTATTTTTTGGACTAACTGCTTAATTTTCAATTTTATTCATTAAAGGGAAAAGAGCAAACAAAATTTTTTACTAAATAAGTTGAATACCCTAACAGGGTTTAGCTTGCTAAGGTACAGATTGACAAGTTAACTTATCTCATTTTAGGTGTCCTTTGAGAAAAATAAAGAGAAACCATGTTCACAATACCTTCAGATAATAATATGTAGGAGGAGGAGGGGTTATTTATAAGCTAAAACAACTTAAACACAATTGAGTAGCATATGAACATTATGAGAAATTATAACAATTTTCTATGAATAATTGTGACAAATATCACATCAAAGAAAAGGTCATACATGCAATGTAAAAGAGCGTTTTACTATTACTGAATACTGATATTTCAAATACAATTGAAAATATATAAGTACTTAACATTATCTTCAAACTATTAGCTTTTGGGGGCGTATCAAGCATCAAGCAATGCTCAGGGCCCAGCAATCACTCCTTGTAGTTCTGGAGAACAGTATGTGGTACCAGAGATTGAACTGGGTTCAGCTTCTTGCAAGGATAGTGCCTTAATCTTGTGCTATTTTTCTGGCCCCCAAACCACAAGATATTTTTATGAAGACAGAAAATATTTTGGATATTAAATCTCATCCAAGGTCATCCCTTCCTGTTATAGGCTGTTTTTCTCTCACAATATATCATGAAAATATTTGTGAGATTCAATGTGGATATGTAAAAATTATTAATATTCTTTTTTGTAAGTGGAACCTTTGAAAATATCATACTCAAAACTTTTCCTTCCCAGCGAGGACACTAAGACCCAGAGTGGTAATTTACTTTGTACTTTGGTATATTGCAAAGCAGATATTTGTTATTAAGTATAATATTTTACCCTCAGTTCTGAGGTTTTCAAGTCAGACTTGCTGTCTTCATGCCCTGATAAAAGTCATCACTTTATTATAAAATGTATCCAATAAGGCAACTATTTTCCTCAAGAAAATGCAAATTGAAAAGACTTCTACAGTTATTTATCATAGTAAATGTGCAAGACTAGCTTTATAAGTGGAAAATGCATAAAACTAATGCTTTGTAAGTCATCTGTCTCATTTAATATTTTCATTTCTTCTCTCATGAGTATGTAGTTTTTCCTGTGGTATTTTCCAGAACAATGCATATATCTTTATTTCAATTTGGTATAAGATGTCACATAAAAGAATATTCTGAAATTTCCAAAGTACTGTGAAAACTTTGTTTTCATGACTACATGCATGTCTTAAGTAATTTTAATTTGTTGCATGAGAAAATTTTTAATCAAATAGCATCTGTTTCAGGAATGTATTAAACTGGTTGCTTGCAGGCCTGCCCTTTGCTGGTTTTCTTTCACATTCTCTCATCATTAACTACATTGCAGCTAAAGCAAAGTATTGTTAATAAAATATACTTTAATTACACTCTGCTCTCTCTCCATGATAAGACGAATGTAACCTACTTGTAATGTTTGACTTTACTTTATGTACTTGTGTCTACTTAAATCTTACACCTAGAGAATAACACCAAATTGGAGGGGGATGGTAGGAGATAGAAATTAATCAAACAACTAAATCAGCCAATAACCCCAGATTAAATAGTGAGCCATCAGTAGGCTGGAATAGAATAACATTAATCTTTGGAGCTCAGTAGTCACATGCTTTAATAGGAATGTGTGCTGGGAAAGCATAGAATTTAGTTGGAATTTTTGTGTGGAGGTGATTGCACATTATGATAGCGATGGCTGTTTTAAACGCAAGGAGCTTTTCTGCCAGCATTCAAGGCGAATAAGGCTCCTATTACCAAATAACTGCTCACTGGAGGAATGTAATGGTGGTAAAGTAAAATCTGAAAACAGATGATTTCCCATTTAATAGTCCATTGACTCTCCTCTTAGAGCTACTGTGGCTATGGGCTGCTCTTTAGTTTTCTTTCACAAAAGACTAAGCTGTTTTGATATTTTTGAGCACATGGGTTTTCTAAGTGTAAGAAAGATAAAGATAGATGAATGCCAAATCTTATATTAAGAATTAATGAAATTAATAAAAATATTCATTTTAAGAGATACTTTTGTTATCACTGAATATTCATTTATCTCAAGATAGTTTTCTTTTCTTTTTTGCTGCCCCCTCTCTTCAAACCCTAATGCCATTAATCTTCCTCTTTAGTTATTGTGGTGCAATGATAGAAAAGGGCACTTGAGTCTTGAATGTGCTTCCAAAGTGATTAGGAGATTGTCTCAGAGAGTCTGTGTTTTGTCAACCCGAACTGTCATTTCTGTATAAAATGGCTAATGTACTTTGCCATTGAAAATCTTATCTTTACTTTTATCTTATCATCTATATGATTTATACACTTATAGTATGTGGGCTGAATATGCTTGAATATATTATTTCATAATTTGTTTAATCATAAGTGTTGATTTGTCACTTTAACAAATATTCTAATCAACTAACAAAATTTTGCTTAATTTTGATTTGTTGAAGCACTTGGGAAATTTTTACCAAGTTTAGTTTCTTCTGAAGCTGGGGAAATAAATAAATTAGCATCAAATAGATTATAAAGAAAAAGACTGAATTTTAAAACATACATTTGTGGAGCTTATAAGCTGTAAATTTTAGCTAATTTTTATGTTTGTGCTAGGAGCACTCAGGCACCAAGAAGAGAGGAATTAATTTCTATATGAAAGCTATGGCTTCAAATAAAAATCCTTCACTTCTAGATATTTAAATTACCTTAACAAGAATGTGCACTCTCATATGTTGATAGAAAGAGACACTATGGGAATAACAAGTGGTCAAAGGCAACAGAATATGAGAACAGAACTATAGAAATTCATTTACCAAAGGTAGAGGGTCAACAATGTCCCTGAGCATGAAACCAAACCATTAACATTATTCTGAATAACTTGCTTCATATTTTTAAGAGGAACTAAAAAAAAGTTTTTCCAATAAAAAAATATTTTTTGCTGGACATAGCCATTTATGACAGAGGCCTAAATCTAGGTTATCCATATTTAATTGTTTTTATTAAATTATTTTTTGCTTTTTTGGGTCACACTTGGCAGTGGTCAGGGGTTACTCCTGGCTCTGCACTCAGGCGTTACTTCTGGCACTGCTCAGGGGACTATAAGGAATGCCAGGAATCAAAACCGGGTCAGCTGAGTGCAAGGCAAATGCCCTACCCACTGTACTATGTCTCTGGCCCCTTTATTAAAAAATTATTGATTGGGGCCTGAGCCATAGCACAGTGGGTAGCGTGTATGCCTTGCATGAGGCCGACATGGGTTCAATGCCTGAGTGCAGAGCCAGGAGTAACCCCTGAGTATTCTCATGTGTGGCCTAAAATAGAAAAAAATATATATTGATTAAGGTTCTGTGGTTTGTAATACTGTTAGGTGTTGGTTTTTCATGCACTGAATTCCAACACCCCACCCATCACCATTGTACCCATTTTTCTCACCCAGGGGCCTCAAGGATACTCTCTTTAGACTCCTGACAATTTGTATATCAGTTTCCATTTGCTTTGCCTTTGGCATGTAATTTACATATGGTTAGCACACTTAACAGATTTTCAAAGGAGATTCTTAAAACTACACAGTCTTTTGTTCAACATTCCAAGGTGTCAAATATCAGAAAAAGATCTCTGCTTGACATTTTAGGAAAAGCCATTTTGGCTATAGTAATCTTCCCAATTTATACACACACACACACACACACACACACACACACACACACACACACACACACACACATACATATATATATCACTTGATCACTTGACATCCCGTTATTCATCGATTTGCTTGAGTGGGCGCCAGTAGCATTTCCATTTGACCCTAGCACGTGCCAGTGTAGCCCAATGGCATCTGCTTGCTTCAGGAATACAAAGAGCCTCAAACCGTTGGTTCAGGGTCTTGACAAAGAAGCCTGACCATCCTGTAGGTGGGCGGCCAGTGATCTTTTGACATCCTGTGGGATCCAGTTGGTAACAGCTCTAGTCCAGCGGTCTTCTCCAAATCGCATTACATGTCCAGCCCATCTGATTTTTGATGTCTTGGCAAAGGAGACAGCTTCCCTGATTCTGGAACAGCTATGGAGGTTGGAGCTCCAGATTCCTTCTTTCACTTGAGTGAGGCATGATATTCCAAGCATAGCTCTTTTGATTCCTCTTTGGGAGACCTGAGTAGCATCCTCATCCTGCTTTCCTAGGGCCCAGGTCTCTGAGGCATATGTTAATGCAGGGATAAAGGTGGAGTTGAAGAGATATGCCTGGAGCCGGGGGTTCTTTTGCTGTACCTATGAAAATAATAATACAAATAGTAATATTGATTTTAGATTTGGTTAGAAATGAGAATGTTAATCTCTAATTTAAAAGGCCTTAGAGAAAGGAAAAGTTTCTTTGAATCATTCCCATTATATTTGCATATTTGTAAAAAATAATTATGATTCTTACTTAGCTCTTAAATGAATAGTAAAACTAAAGTTACAATATTTTGTATCAAGTACACCTAAAAATAAACTTAATATACTTTATTTATTTACTTTTTGTTGTTATATTTGCTTGGTGGTGGGGCACTCCTGTCTATGAGCTGTGGTTAGTCTTGGCTCTGCTCTCAGGAATCACTCCTGGCAGTGCTCAGGAGGCCATATGATATGCCAGACACACAATCTAGGTATACCAAGTGCAAGGCAAGTGCTTTAAATGCTATTCTATATCTTTTTAATTATGATTTTTATAGACTAAAGTCAGATTCCCAAAACTCTGGGCCTAAAGTTGACAGAGGCACAGAACAAACAGGAAAGAGGAAGGAACTAGCAATTTAAGATATGAGCCATATAAGCAATTTAAGATGTTTAGTGGGCACTCATTTCTAAGAGCCAGGCCTTGTTATTTGGGGGATATATACAACTTGCCCATTTTAAAGACATCATATTCAGAAATTATATCCACTTACCAAACTTAATACCTAACGGTCCATTTGTTTACATTTTTTTTTATTTTTCCGTGTGATACACAATTACAAAGATGTTCATGATTGGATTTCAGTCATACATTATTCCAGTGCCACTCCTTCACCAGTACCCTATTCCCACCACCAGTGTTTCCAAATTCCCTCCCCCACCCCGTGCTGCCCTTGTAGCAGGTGCTTTTCCTTTTCTTTCTCTCTCTCTTTCTCTCTCTCTCTCTCTCTCTGTTCTTTTACACATGTGGCTTGCCTTACAGACATTTAAGGGTTATCATGTAAAATCCCTTTGTGTATATTCAATGCTTATAGAATGGCATTACTATTTCCCAAAATTAGCAGAATATTTGTACATATTTTATCCCATTAATGAATGCAGTCATTCTATCCCTTTCCTTCTGACTAATTTCATTGAGCAGCTAGTCTCCATGTTCATCCATTTGCAGGTAAGTTTCATGACTTCATCTTTTCTGACAGCTGCATAGTATTCCACTGTGTAGATGTACCACAGTTTTTTTTAGCCAGTTTTCTGTTCTCAGGCATTTAGGTTGTTTCCGGTTTCTGGCCATCATGCATAGAGGTGCTATGAATACAGAGGTGTAGATAGTAGTGTTTCAGCTGTGTATTTTTGGGTGTCCAAGATATATAATATATATACATGTATATGTATGTATATATATGCATGAATACATATACATACACACACATATATATACATATATACACATATATACATATATATACATATATACATATATATACATATATACATATATATACATATGTATATATCCAGGAGGGGTATTGATGGGTCAAATGAAAGCTCAATATCTAGTTTTGGAGGAATGTACATATTGTTTTCCAAAAGGGCTGGACCAGTCAGTATTCCCACCAACAGTGGATGAGAGTCCCTTTCTCCACACATCCACACCAGCACTGCTTGTTCTTGCTTCTTTGAATGTGTTCCAGTCTTTGTGGTGTGAGGTAATAACTCATTGTTTTTTTTGATTTGCATCTCCCTGATGATTAATGACAAAGAACCCTTTTTCAGACTGACGATTAATGATGAAGAACCCTTTTTCAGATGCCTTTTGGCCAGTCAAATTTCTTCTTTTGTGAAGTTTCTGTTCATTCCTTCTCACAAATTTTGATGGCATTGGCTGTTTTCTTCTTGTAAAGTTCTACCAGTGCCTGATATAGCATGGATATTAACTTTATAAGATGGGCATTGGGTGAATATTATTTCCCAGTCTGTGGGCTGTCTTTGTGTCTTGGTCACTGTTTCTTCTGAGGTGCCAGAGCTTTTCAATTTTATATAATCCATTCGTTTATCTTTACTTCCATTTGCTTTGTCAGTAGTGTTTTATCTTTGAAAATGCCTTCCGTTTTGATGTTGTAGAGCTTTCCTCCTGTTTTCTTCCATGCACCTTATAGATTAATGTCTATGTTGAGATTTTTAATCCATTTGGATCTGACATTTGTGCATGGTGTTAGAAGGAGGTATAAACTCTTTTTTTTACGCATAGCTTTCCAGTTTTCCCAACATAAAGATGCATTTTGGTTCTACCTGTGAATAGTTAAAAAACAGAAAAGCTGAATAGCCTTATTCAATAGGCAATTTAAAAAGCAAAATTGTCTTTTAAGAAGTTTACCTCAATGTGTAAAATAAGAGGGAGAGAGATGCAGAGTCATAGAGAGAGAGACAGAGAGAGAAAGAGAGGAAACTGGGGTACCTGCTATTAAGGCAGCATGGGGGTTGGCGGGAGGGGGTGGAGTACATTGGTGGTGGAAATGGGGCACTGGTGGAGGGATGGGTGCTGGTATACTGTATTACCAAGAACCAATTATGAACACCTTTGTAATTGTGTATTTCACGGTGGTATAATAAAAAAAATAAAATAAAATTTTTTTACATTCAAAAAAAAAAGTTTACCTCAAATACATGTAACAGAAGGGTCATCTTCAAATGCCAAAGGCAGCAAGACTCTAAGATTAATCAAGATGTGATTAACACAGAATATTTATCTTTTTCTTTTCAAGTGTATTATTTTGTAAAAAATGAAATCTATGCAAAGAATAAGAATAAATTTTTCATATACACACAAATAAGAGTGTTTATAATTCTATTCTAGACATAGTAGAGCACAGTTATGACCCATATCAAAAAATGAAAAATTTTCCACTGTGACATCTAAGATGGAAAATTATTTTTTGAGATCTCAAAATTAAGAATAGATTGCAAAATGCCTAACAACAGTTTATGAATAAGCCATTTACTAGAAACTTGATTATATACTTATATCAGGAATATCTTGCAATGGCCTGCCTTCCTGATTGTACATAAATTTTGTAATATTTGGTAACTGCTGTAATTATAGGATTTTATTCTTAGAGATTTAAAAAAAAATCTTAGTCTTCAATTGGTAAGACTGGGGCTCCAAAAACTAGCTTATGAATTAAATTGGTAACACTGGAATAGCTTAATTAAAATTAGGGTCCTTTATTGGTTAATATGTTCTAGAAATGGGAGAATCATTTTCACATTTAATTCACTTAAATAGATATTTTAGAAAAATAAAATGTTCTACCTTGGTAGATATACTTTCTACTGAAGTTGAGAATAGTTTGGTCCTTTTTATCTGCAGTGTAGTTTTCTGATGGCCACTTTCATTTTTATATTACATGATCATATATTCTGTTATAGAATATATGATCATGTGTTGTATTTGATATGCCAAATGCCAGTAACAATTATATTAGATCATTCTCATGACCTAATATAATGGTTTGAGGCTCTTTATGTTCCTGTACCAAGCCGATGCCCTTGGCTCTACAGCATGTGACAGGACATATTGAGATATTACTGGTGCCCGCTCTAGCAAATAGATGATTAACGGGAAGATCGTGATCGAGATCGTGATATTCTGTTGCTGGGTACTTCTTGTTTTCATAGTAAAATATTTAAGAATTATTTTTACAATTATAAAAATTTACAATTATAAAAATTATGAAGTGTATGGCTGCCCACATCTTAGTTATAGTCTTGCACATTAGTCACAGTGGATTTATTATATGAAGAAAATATGCCTCGGATAATAACACCAGGTGAGAAGACATTACTAAAGAATAATTCAGGCATCATTTTTTAATTAGAAATTCATGCCTAGTTTGGGGAAAGAAAAAAAATATTATAAGTTATTAATATGATACCTAATTTTGTAACATAATAATTCATTACTTGTATCACTTGTATCACTTGTTTTCCGTTTTCATCGATTTGCTCAAGCAGGCCCCAGTAACATCTCCATATGTCCTGTCACATGATAGTGTAGCCCAAGGGCATCTGCTTGCTCCAGGAACATGAACAGCCTCAAACCATTCCTTCATGGTAATGAGGTCTATAATTGTTACTGGTTTTTGGCATATCAAATGCGATATGGGTAGCTTGCCAGGGTCTCTGCCATGCAGGTTGGATACTCTTGTAGTAGCCTCTCATATCATGCATTTATTGATGAACACGGGAAAGATAGGCTTTTCTGCTAGGTGGAGCTCTGACGAGCTGTGGAGTCCTGATGTTGAAAATGGCCGCCCTCATGGCATGGGGGGTTCCTCTGGCTTCTTGCGAGGTTCTGCTGGGATGGCGGGCCAGGGCAGAAACCCGCTTTCCCTCTTGGGTTCCTCATGATCATCTGGGCACAGGGAGAACCGGTAGCAGCTCTGCCCCATGTATCTGAGTCTCTGGATCAGAAATTTTGCAAATTATTAAATTGTTTTTAGTGAGCACTGTTTTAAAATAGTGTACACTAAAAATAATTCATATGACCAATTAAAGAATTCTGAGAAATGGATTATTTCTGACTGAAATGATACGCGGTTTTACCCTCTCTTCACTCTGATATCTGCTTATCTCATAAGTGTCTTCTCTCTTCTGAGAAACTCTGGTAACATGAACAGGCTTGGCCTTTCTCATTTTCACTTCATTATTCGTTCTGTGTTGGTGTCTACTACCCCAGACTTTATCTTCAAATTTGTTAAAGCTATCATTGACTTTCCCTTATAAATTTATGGCATCTAGTAGCTATTTTGAAATAATGATGCAAGCTTAAGACTTTTGGCAGATAATATTCATATATTTTTTTTCTAACATGACATATGTGGTTCTTCAAAACACACTTCTCCTCTGACAATAAAGTGAAAAATCTACTTTGGATTATTTATATAAAGCATTAGTTTACATAAGCCTAAAAAATCATCTAAAAATCCATATATTTCACTTTTACTTTTTTTTTCATTCTGAAAATCCATGTTAAGATTCTAACTGTCTTTAAGTTATAAACTCTAAATATCTGCAGGGCTAGCCACAATGTGTAAAACAAGAGGGAGAGAGATGCAGAGACAGAGAGAGAGACAGAGAGAGAAAGAGAGGAAACAGGGCTACCTGCTGTTGAGGCAGCCTGGGGGTGGGGTACATTGGTGGTGGAAATGGGGCACTGGTGGAGGAATGGGTGCTGGAATACTGTATTACCAAGAACCAATTGTGAACACCTTTGTAATTGTATGTCTCACGGTGGTATAATAAAAAATTTTTAAAAAAAGGAAAAAAAAAAAAAAACAAAGCACACTTCTACATGATTTTTTTCCTTTTGCCTGATCTGTTCCAAAAACAAAGTTTCCTACCAGAAAATCTAGTACAAAAAACCATTTGAGTGGTTGACTTTTCCTTTTTCAAATATTGTCTAATTTTAGTTGCGTGGAAACATTCAATGGTAAATCAAGAGTCATCACTCTCTAGTTTCTCAACTGTATTATCTAAGCCACTATCATTGAATCTGAATTGATATCAACTTATTACTATAAATGAGATCATATAGTAATTTGAATTGATATTGACTTATTACTATAAGTAAGATCAGATAATATTAAATTTCAAGTGATTCGAAAGGAGAGAAATGAATAATAATTATTTTTACTTATTTATGTTTAGAAAACACTGCTTATGTTTATGATTATATTAGATGAGAAAATAGGCGACGTTTTTTGTTGCTGGAGTGGATATAGAAGTATGATAATAGTAATTTTGGTTTTAATGATTATTTGACTTAACTACACTATTAATTCTTTTTTTTTTTTTTTTTTTTTTTGGGGGTCACACCCGGCAATGCTCAGGGGTTTCTCCTGGCTCTGCACTTAGGAGTTATGCCTGGCAGTGCTCGGGGACCATATGGGATGCCAGGGATTGAACCCAGGCCAGCATGGGCCGGCCGCATGTAAGGCAAACACCCTACCCGCTGGACTATTGCTCCGCCCCTATTAACTTTAAGTATGATTTAAATCATTGATATTATAAATGTCATAGATCTTCTGGTATAGCTAATGAGCTTCACTTTGCCCTAGTCATAAATGGTTCAAAACATTAATTTGATGTTATTAATCTGATATATAATATTAAATCAATTTTTCAGCAGCTCAAAGAGAATTTACATATATATATATATATGTATCTATATCATATTTATTTTTGTTTCACATATAACAGTGCTCAGGGCTGATTGTTGGCTCTGCACTCAAGAGATCACTCCTGGTAACACTCAGTGATCTTATGTAGTATCTGGGATTGAAGCTAGGTCAGCTTCATGCAAGAGAAGAATCCCTACCACTGGACTATCTCTCTGATATTCTAATCTCATGTATTTTAAACTATCTTTTTTTAATATTTAAATTTTAAAATTAGTTTTTATTGAGATTTGTTTTCGCAATGATATTGAATAAATTATTTTAATAGCACTAATGAAATCTTAAAGTCAACCCATTCTTTTTATATTAATTGTTTTTTCGGCAATCGGTTTTTCAGGAATTTAAAAACCTGATAAAAATTGAAAAATGCATCTACTGACAACCATAACATAGGCCTTAGATAATTATTTCAATTTTTTCCTTCATTGGAGGATTTTAAGGATAATCCTCATGTGCTAGATAGCCTCTTATACAAACTGTGTCCAGAGAAAAGATCTAATTCTCATTAAAAGCGGTGATGCTTGGTTAGACTCTATGTTTAATAGAAATCAAGACTTTCTAGTGAAAAGATAGTGTCTGTTGATTTAGAAGATTATAGCAGTGAATTTTTAGAAGCTAATGAAAGGAATAAAAATGAATCAATAATCTAACCAATGCATTTTAAAAATGCTTAAATAAAATGAATGCATAAAATCCTCATGAATTTGTTATAGTTCTATTTGATAATAAAATTGTAATTCAGCTATGCATAAAAATAAGAATTAAGTGTGACAGTAAGGATTATAAGCAGTATAATCACTTTCTTTGATAGAAACCCAATCTTTGACAGTTTCACTTATGATTGGAGTACCTATAAATTATCATAGGAATATATATTGATGGTTTATTATAAGGTGTATTCAAAATAACATATTGTCAAAAATACTACATAGTGATTACATTCTTGAAAATGTATATAAAGTACTATAAAATTATATAAGTGCTATTTACATGCACTTTATCACTATGTGTACAACTGTCTTCTCTTTTGATGAATAATATATCTTTTATATAGTTTAAAAACTTGCAATAATAAATGATATAAAATGTGAGTACATTTTAAAATCAACATAGCTTTAATATAAAATTTAAGTAAAAATGCAAAGAGTTATTAATTTGTCTTTATTATATTTATTGGCCTACCTACTGTCTTGCTCAATAAAATTTTGCTACCTCTTTGACAATATTATTATTATTATTTTTTGCTGTTATTGTCATTGTCTTTGGACATACCTACCAGAACAGGGATACTCCTGGTCCTGCACTTGGGATCACTCATAGTGGGCTCAGCGTATGATATTTAGTGTCAGGGATGGAACCTTGGTCAAACAAATGAAAGGGAAGTAACTTATCCACTATATTATCTCTTCAGCTAACAACAATGTTAATTTTTAGCATTATATTCTCTAACCTTAACTTGTGTCACTTTGAGCATCTGGCATTGTTTTTTTTTTTTTCTTTTTGGGTCACACCTGGCTTTGCTCAGGGGTTCCTCCTGGCTCTGCACTCAGGAACTACTCCTGGCGGTGCTCAGGGGCCCATATAGGATGCCAGGGATCGACCCTGGGTCAGGCCACATGCAAGGCAAACACCCTACCCACTGGACTATCACTCTAGCCTACATCTGACATTTTTAATTTTTATAAGTTAAATGCCTTCTATATGACAAAAATGTAAGCATTTTTTATGTAGTTCATTCATTTATATGTTTATATATTTTCACTTAATGGTTTTTTAAACACCAAAGCTATATTTAACTTGGAAATGCTTGAATTTTTTGCATGTGTGACTTGTTTGTCAATTTTACAACAATCTGATTCATATATATTTTAATTGATAAGCAGTCATAGCAAAGGATTCTGTAGAAAATAAGCAGACAGTGAGTAAACATTGAAATAATTTTATCCTGACTTATGTAGATTTGAAAGACAACAGGATTTTTTGAGAGGAGGATGGAATATTGACACAGCCAGTTGTGCCCAAGTCTTACTCCTGACTCTGTGCTCATGGATCACTCCTGGTGGTGTTTGGGATAACCATATGTTGTGTTAGAAAATGACCAATGTCAGAAATTGATCTGCTAATTGTGTAAAAGGTGAATGACTTCCCAACTATACTCCCCCATTGTACAACAGGATGTGTGATATGAGGTTATATTTTAATGACTAAAATACTATACTGAATGTCTGGTATTGGTGGAGTGATTAAAAACAAAATAAACAACAACAAAATCGTCATCAGGAAATTGAGTCTGAAAATTTCCTTCCACTGAACTGGCCTGGCTCTCATTTGCTACTGATTCATTGCAATTCCAATGAATTGGTAGGAAGTCGCCTTCCTTTTTCTTTCATGTTCTCATATATATATATATATATATATATATATATATATATATATTAAGAAATATAAAATATCATCCAAAGCAAACATGATAGAATAATCCATACACAATTGTTTGTGTATACTTTGCAAATACTACTTGTTCAAATGAATCAGTTTTAAAATAATTCACTTCTATCACTTGTCTTCCCATTGTTTATCGATTTGCTCAAGCGGGCACCAGTAACATCTCCATACATCCTGTAGCATGCCCAATGGCATCTAATCACTCCAGGAACACGAAGAGCCTCAAACCATTTGTTCAGGTCATGGGAATGAGGTCTATAATTGTTACTGGTTTATGGCATATCAGATACACAGTTGTAGCTTGCCAGGCTCTGACATGCAGGTTTAAAATAATAACACTATACATTTTGCCTCTCAAGGTGTTGCAGGTGTGGCTGCAGTGCCCAGCTACGTTGGCAGGTAGCAAACAGGAGACAGTCTTGTCTATACCCAGGGCTCAGTTCTGTGATCCCTGGATGGTTTATGATCTGACATAGAAAATGACTGGGACCTCTGGGATGAACCCAGAGTCACGGCAGAGCCTGGCAAGCTAATTGTGGTATTTTTTGTTATGCCAAAAACAGTAACAATAATAGACCTCGTTCCCAATGAATGTAGTCGTTACTGGCACCTGCTCCAGCAAATTGAACAATGGGAAGACAAGTGACAAGTGACACTATACATTTTGCTGGATAAAAATATTTAGTTTGAAGATGAGGGAATGTTGAATGACAGATATAAGACTTGAACGATGTCAGATAATTATTATCAACTAAGCAATGATGATAAATTTGTTCACAATGTTGGGTATTTATGTTTCAATAAAAAATATCACACTATATGCTACACAGTATTTTTTATTAAAACATGTAAATAATCCTACATTGAGAACATTTGTAATTCCATTTTCTACAAAAAGGAAAATACTGCTTAGAGAGGGGAAACAACTTGTTTGAATCACATAGTGAGGGATCATAGTTAACATTTGCATATTGATCTCTGTTATCACAGGTTGTATCCGAAAAAGAAAATATGCAGCCAGAAATATAGTGTTGAATTTAATAGGCACTGGCCTTACAGCCAATCCCTATTCAATCCTCACCAGCATATAAAGTCTCCTGAACATTTCTGGAAAGATACCTGAGCTCAGAACCACGAGAAAGCCCTAACATTTTCTTAACCATCAACCCTCCAAAAGGGGGGTAAGATGCGAACTGAAGTTAATTAATTTTATACAGTGATGGAGAACATAGTCTTTAAATAAGGTGAATTTGGGTTTAAATTCTATCACATACAATAATTTAGGTGTTTGAACTTGTCTAAATTTCCTGTCCCAAATGTACCTGCTTCCTCATTTCTACTATGACCAAAACAGTGCCTGGAGTGAGCATTCGGTGTTATTAGCATTCTGTCTAATAGTTTAACAGTTATCTATGAAATGTATAATTGCTAAAATCATCCAAAACTTTAAAAAGATATTGTGCCATCTTTTATCAAGAGCACCATAAACTATGTGTTGCCTATTTATGACTTCAAACCGATAACTGAGGTGTATTATAAGCAACAACTAATTTCTTTGCATGTAGATTCTTGTGTTGAAATAGGTTCTCTGTATAGTTGGTACTACTACTAAAGGAATATGGATGCCTTATAAACAACGCTTTTTTGACAACCGTTCATTAACAGTAAGCAATTAAATATATTAAGAAATCTTGTTTTGCACACTCTTTTCAACCATAGGACACTAGAGATGTATATATTATAATTATAATTATCCTTTCTCTTCATTGTCCTTCTGAGGAATGCACTGTAATTCTGGCAGCCAGGCTACAGTGTTGGCTTGCTTTCCTTGCATTGCAGATGTCTAATTGCAGGCAACCATTTCATTTAAAATGGCTCATTTAAGTGAAAACCATTTAGCATCAGTAACATGGATTAGCATCCATTATTATGCATTTAATTAGGGAAGTATGTTTTTCAATAGTTTTCCAATATTCTGTCAATAGATCAACCTATCAATTTATGTGTCTTTTTCTCTGCAAACACATGCACGTACCCTCAGATTTATATGAACTGCTCTTCTATATTGATTTTAATACTTTGAAAGAATTAAATTTTGGCTAATTTAGATTTTGTTGAAAATACTAATCATGATATTATAGAATTTAGTGACTAGGAATATGGTGCAGTAATAAAGAACTTGCCTCACTTAGGTTTAGGTGCTGGATCTGAAGTAAAATTATAAAATATGTTTTTATTACTTAAGTAGATGATTATTACACATGTAGGAACCAGTTTCTTGTTTCATAGTCTTTTCTCATATACTGTATTTCACCTTACTAAGTGTTCTTTACTTAATGTTTAGTAACTAAAAATTATTAATTTGTTTCTCATTAGAAAATGGATAAATTGAAATATAAAATTCTTCTGATCCTGAGAGAACAAATTCACCAGATCCTGGAATGAATATAAAATAACTCCTTTCCTGCATGTCATAGTTTTTGTATGATGACATATTTGCTTTTCTTGTAGTAAAAATCAATTTACTTAAAAGCATTTATTCAAAAGTAGAATATTTAAAATCTAGTTATTTAAGCTTTAGTATAACAAACAGCACCAACATCCACATACAAGGAAGATGAAATTGAGAAATTCTAGTGGAACTGGAGGAATTCTTTAAAGAAGATCACACCTTCTACAAGATCATAGTGGTGATTTTATGCCAAGATAGGACTGAGAAGATGGGCTGAAGAACTCCACATCGGGACCCATGGCCTAGAATGGAACGAACAGGGACTATCTGAGTGAGAGACTATCTGAGTTCATCATGTCCACCAAGACCATTCATGGGAATCCCCTGTTGGACAGTTCCACAATGAAATTGACCACATCATCTTCAATCGACAGTTTTGTCTGACCGATGTTGCTGTTGTCCCCAAATTCCAAACAGGATCGGACCACCGTCTCCTTTGTGCAAAATTCTACTTCAAGCAATGGGGAGAAAAGGCTGCAAAGTTTAAGAAAACTCCCAGAATTACCACCAGCTGGGAACTCTTTGGCACCATTGCAGCAACATGGGAAGATACCATCATTGACAACATCAATGAAGAATACAATAGACTGGTTCAGCACCTCCATTATTGTGTGAAGAATGCAGAGAGAGAGAGAGAGAGAGAGAGTAGAGAGAGAGAGAGAGAGAGAGAGAGAGAGTCACTAAAAGGAAGCCTGCCTTCAGAAACTCTCAAACTCATTCACAACCTGGCAAGGTGGGAACCTCAGGCGACCAAATGCTAACGTACAAGCTTGCAAAGCAGTGCAGAGAAGCGATAAAAGAAGACCTCAAAAACAGAAGAGCAGAAATACTGGAAGATGTAGCAGAAGCCTGGAAAAGCATTCGCATCGCCTGCCTGTCCTTCGCCAACTATAAGACCAAGAGGAATGCCCACCGAGGCCCTGATGAATCTATCACATCTTCCAGAAAGGCAATGGAGAAGATTATCCATGACTTCTACCGAGATCGTTTTGATAGCCACGTCCACCTGCCAACATACCAAATTCTACAGGATGGATATGTCATTCCCAATGTTCTCCTGTCGGGGCACGCTGAACATCATACACTGCAGTCTATTTTTCTTCAAAACCTTAAAGGTTGGTGGCTCGGGCCCACCCAGGGATGCCAAATGTTGGGGCGCGCCGCAGGGGTCCCCGACAGTGCCGGGAAGCGAAGTTCCCTTCTACCTCCGAAGCCGGCGAGGAATGGATGAAAACTCAGGAATCCGATGCAGTTTTAAAATGCTTTACTTATCACAGGTTCAGGCATAAAAATCAGCAAAAGGAAAAGCCCGGTGCTTAGGATTCCAGGCTAGAACCCCAGCCACGTGTAGGCCAAGATGGCGGCCAACACGTGTAAAGGCCTTGTAAAAGGAGAAGACAAGACTTCCAAGAAGGGTGAGCACTCACAAAGAGAGAGCCCACAAAGGAGCGCTGGAGAAAGGAAACAGGCTAGTTTTATACCCCTGCCACTCAGACCTTCCTCCCACTGTTATGGAAAGCAGGGAGGGTCAAATGCCCTTAGGTAATCCCTCCCTGCACCTCACCTAGGCCCTTTAGTATGCTAATGTTTTGAGCCAAGATCTGCCTGGAAATGCCTTTATAGGGTAGAGAAGGGAGTTTCTGAGATGGCATGTCTCTGTACCAAAGACTAATACTAATGCCAGTTAAATATTTCTCCAAGTCTTCACAAGTTTCTTCTACTTCATTGTAGTTTTGTATTTTAGTTGCCTTTGAGTATATCAATGGTATTTGCTTGGAAGCAAACAGCATTTCTCTCTGGTCTAATTACCCAGGGGTCCTGCGTGGTCAGGCTAATATGCTGGTAAGATCTAGCTAGTCCCACGATGATTGTGGTAGCTTGGGAGAATATTTATACCAGCTAGTACAGCATACATGGTCAGATAAACTGCCACATTTAGACTACCCCCTTATCTACGAAGTGATTTGCAGGGAGGTAATCCAGAGCAGATGCAACGGCCCTTAGGAGTCCTGCAACATTCTCCTTTCTGAAATCCAACATGCTATTTAGTCGGTAAAGAAGGGAACAGCACCAGGCCCAAAGTCAGACCCGAAGACCTGTAGAATCTGCTGTTGGTACTCATCAATACACTGGTTCGACTCTTCACACACTACCTGTCCGAATGCAAGGTGCCCTCTCATGGAAAACCAGCAGGACAGTTCTACTGTTCAAGAAGGGAGACATTCATGACATCGGTAACTATCACCCCATCTGCCTGTTGTCTGTCATCTACCAGCTGTTCACTCGAGTCATCCTGAATAGGATTGGCAGAACACTAGATGAAGGGACAACCATGCGAGCAAGCTGGCTTCCGGAAAGGTTCAGCACAATCGACCATGTCCACCACGGTAACCAAGCTCATTGAGGTTTGTAGGGAGTACAAGATGCCGCTTTGTCTCATGTTCACTGATTTAAAGAAATCCTTTGATTCTGTGGAGACTGAAGCGGTCACCAAAGCCCTAGCCAAATAGGATATTCAAACCCAATACATCAAGATTCTTCGTGAGCTGTATTACGGATTCACCACCAGGATCTCACCATTCTACAAGGAAGTGATCATTGATGTCAAAAGAGGGATTCGACAGGGTGATACCATTTCACCAAAAACTCTTCAGTGCTACCCTCGAGAATATTATGCCACAATTAGAATGGGAAGGAATGGGAGTGAAGATAGATGGTCGGCAACTACACCACCTCCACTTCGCTGATGACATCGTTCTAATAACACCAAACATTAGCTAAGCGGCACAAATGCTGGCTGACTTTGACCGAGAATGTGAAAAGTTAGATCTACAGCTGAATCTAAAGAAAACTATGTTTATGAAAAATGAACTAGTTCCAGAGCCCCATTCATTCTCAATGGAACAGAGATCTCTGAATGCCGCAGTTATGTGTACCTAGATTGAGAAGTCAACATGATGAACGACCTAAAACCTGAGCTGCACAGGAGGAAGAGAGTGGCATGGAATGCCTTCAAAGGCATCGAAGAAATAGCTAAAAGGACAAAGAACCTCCAGCTCCGGGCACATCTCTTTGACTCCATCATTCTCCCTGCATCAACAGGGTCGCCTCAGAGACCTGGGCCCTTGAAAGCAGGATGAGAATGTTACTTGGTCTCCCAGAGAGGAATTGAAAGAGCTATGCTTGGAAAATCATGCCCACTCATGTGAGAGAAGGAATCATCCCGAGCTCCAACCTCCATCGCTGTTCCAGAGTCAGGGGCGCTGCCTGTTTGCCAAGTCATCGAAAATCAGATGGGCTGGACATGTAATGCGATTTGGAGACAACCACTGGACTAGAGCTGTTACTGACTGGATCCCATGGGATGTCAAAAGATCACGTGGCCGCCCACCTACAAGATGGTCAGACTTTCTTGTCAGACCCTGAAGGAACAGTTTGATGCTCTTCATATTCCTTAGTCAACCAGATGCCATTGGGCTACATTGGCACGTGATAGGGTCCAATGGAAATGTTACTGGTGCCGCTTGAGCAAATCGATGTATAATGGATTCAAGTGATCAAGTGAAGTGATCGATATAAAAAATGATTAAAATATTTTAATAGGACAAGAATTATCTTTATAGTAGTTCTACAAGAACTATGATGAACTATGTGAAACACAATTCTTTGATTATTGACTCAATGTTAGCATTATTATTTGAAAATTATTTGTAAATGGATTTAGGTTTTACTTAGTTATTAATTTCAACAAATAAAATGTTTTTTAGAGACTTCTCTATTAATAGTTAAAGATAAACTAGCAGTCTTCTATTAGCTTCTTTTTTCACTTCATTAGAAAATATAGTTAATTTGCTGCTGCAAAATCTAGATGCACTAAAGTGCAGTATCACAACTATATCTGAAGCAGTAAGAAATTATATTAGAATTTCCAATGTCTAAAGAATATAACAACAAACATTTACACAGAAGTAAAAATATGTGTTAAAGCATATCTGAGCATTTGTGTATATGAGAATAAAATTAAGACTAACATAAATATCAAGAATACAAATATTAATTTCAACCCTATGTGTTGGGGAGACATTGGAGCTCCCAACGATGTCAGGAAAAGAGTTCACGACTACTTCCAAAGCTGACTGGGAATGGATGAAAATTCAGGAGTCCAGTCCAGTTTTAAAAGGCTTTACTCTCACAGGTTCTGGTATACAATCCAGTAATAGGAAAACCCTGAGCTTTAGGTTCCTAGCTGGACTCCAGCCACATTTGGGTCTAGAATCTTAGGCCAAGATGGCTGCTACCACTTGATAAGGCATAACAGGGAAGATAACAGAGAGGAGAGAGAGGCATAGAGCAAAGAGGATCTAAAATAGCCAAAAAGTCCTTTCTCCTTGCTTATTTAGAAGTCTGCCAAAAACTTCCAGCCCAGCCCATCCTGGGCTGGGCTATTTACAGATAAAGCCAGATAAATGACCCTATTGTAGTGCAGATCTTCAGGTGGGACCTTTGGCTTCACAATGCCAGCACTAACTTCCTGAGATAAGCTCTCCCTAGCAGAGTGGGGAGGGCCTGCATCTCTGAAAGAGGAAGCAGTTCAGAATGTAATTTGTAGAGAATGGAAGTCATACTTCTTACCATGAATATATAGCCAGCTGATTCCAGACTCCAGATCCCACTAAGCTCCAAGATCTGTCAGAATAACTCACTTTGACTAGAATCAGAGACAAGTCAGTTTGCCCGTAGATGCAATGGCATGTCTCTTTGAACTAGGAGAACTGATTACATTGTGTTGATCAAGCATGGTCAAGTAATCTTGGAATATCTATGTGTATGTCCCTCACAGGGATGTGGAAGTAGGAAGAGTATTGAACTGGGGCAAGCAAGATTTGTAATATTCATAATAAGAGTACTTATGGAATATAAATTTATGAAATCAGTCCAGTTCTGCCCAAGCTCCCCCAATTGGGTCTGCTCCAGAGATTTCTAAAGGCACGGAGAAGCTCTTCACATAAACTAAAGTGTAGCTAGAGCCTAAGGCTCAGTAGTGCATAGGGTGTGTACTCAACACCTATGTTGTGAGATAGACAAGGGTGACCTCACATAATTAAGTTAAATTAGTCTTTATGGAAGTTTATATATGTCCTCATTGTATATTTAAGTTGCATTTTCTATTTTCTTCAGAGTAAGTATTGAAATAAAAATATATATACACATTTATATATAATATCTATGCATTTATATGTAATATATATGTTGACGTGCATATATGTGTATGTACATCAACATAATTTATATATATATACATATATATATATAAAATTTAGCTAAGGGGGAAGATATTTGGAAGGAGAGTGGTAGTTTAATTAAAGAAATTACCAGAGAAGACAAAATCTTCTTCAAGACAAACCTTTGATGGACCGGAGAGATAGTCCAGTGGGTAGGGCGTTTGCCTTGCATGCGCGCGAGCCCATGCCAGCCGGGTTCAATCCCCAGCATCCAAATGGTCCCCCGAGCACCACCAGAGGTAATTCCTGGGTGCAGATCCAGGAGAAACCCCTGAGCATTGCAGGGTGTGACCCAGAAAAGCAAAAAAAAAAAAAAAAAGACAAACCTATGAGAGTTAAATACTGACCACTTCATTAAAATTGATAAGGAGCTCAGATTTGTTAAGTTTTCTAGCTAGAGTAAAGGAAATACCCTTAGACAGAAATGTTTCAAGTAAAAATCTTTTACAAAGCCAAGTTCACCCAATTCTCAGAGGCCTTACCAGGAAGACAATCTTCTTTGAAGAACATATATTTGTGATGATATATTTGCTTCTTACATAATGCATGATTTTTGTGTGATTATTTACTTTGACTATTCTCTTCTGCCTCATCCCCATCTTACTTTTTTTTTAAAACTTTTTATTATACCACCGTGAGACATTCAATTTCAAAAGTGTTCATAATCGGTTCTTGGTAATATAGTATTCCAGCACCCATCCCTCCACCAGTGCCCCATTCCCACCACCAATGTACCCACATGCCCTCCCGCTCATCTTACTTTTTAATAGGAGTCAGAAGTGTGAAAACAAAGAGAAAACATGAGAATGAGATGGGAGAATAATAAGGCAAATAAAAATGGAGAAACACACAAAAAGGAGAGAAACAAATTTCTCATTATCACCTAAAGAGGCGAAAATGAGAGGACTGGACGTTAGGACATTTTCCTGCACAAGGTCAATCCCAGTTAGATCCTTGCACCATGCATGTTCCCTAACTACTTCCAGAAATGATAACTAAATATAGAAACACAGTAAGCTCTGAGCACTGTAGGATGTAGGATGTGGCCAACCTTTGCCGACCTCCCAAAATTAAGCGAAGTAAGAGAACAATATGGGAAGTTAATACTAAAAAGAGCAAGGTGGAGAGTAAAAACATGTTTTTTTAGGTGTGCTGTTTCTGTAAATTAAGCTTCTCACATGCTGTAATTTACTTGAATGTTCATCATGCAAGTGTTACCATATCTTCCCATAATTTTAAAATGCTATGCAGATGACTGATTTCTATTCAGAATTTTTTAAGCTTTCTTTACAATCAGATCTTCAGGTTATTCTATGCAGTTTTAGTCCCAGTATAAAATGGGTGTCTGAAATTTCCCCAGCATTGAAGAGAACTTTCTGTATCTTAAGAAAAGAATTAATATAAACTAAAATTGAATTCTGACTTTTTATGGACCATTCCCACCTTAACTGAACAAAGCATTGCCTGTTTTGCTTCTCTAAATTGGTTTTCATCACTGGCTTCTTCTAGTGTTACAAAGGAGTTGGCATGAATATACCCTTATACTAAGAAATTCAGAAAGAGGTGAAAATAAGATACAGGCATAGTATAGACATTACCTGGGCTTACTATAATTGGAAAAAACAAGTGAGGCGTGATGAAAGTAATCAAAAGTAATACCAAAGACTGTGAAATTTACTACAGTATAACTTTTACAGTGAAAAATTGAGATGCACAGAACACAAATATTCTCACTTAAGAATTTTTTTTGTAGGAAGAGAGAGAAGAAAAGAACTTCTCTTCTCTCTCCTCCTATTCTTAGGTTTAGTCACTTTCACACACTTAAATAATTGTTATGGTAGGACTCTATTCTAACTTACTATGGTGTTTTTCAGTTTTCTCCAGAGAAAGGAAAAAGAGGGGAGAAAAATGGGTTGGTAGGTAGACACACAACTGGTTGTGCGAATGTGTCATTATAGTAATGAGAAGTCCCCTGATCTGCTTCAGGCAGTGTAAAAGCCAAGAGAGTCAGTAATGTAACTCAAGTAGAACTTATATTTCAAGTCAGAAGGCTGTGACATTTACCAAGGAACAGAAAATGAAGAAAGCAAGAAGCTCAAGGAGAAAGATATTTTCTGTTTTACACACCTGAAGTTTGAAGAGTCATTTGCTACATAGTGCAATCTGAGGTCCCAATATGTAGCCTGGTGTAGTTTTACATACAGTGAATAAGAAAGATTTCCCTAAGTAAACAATGCAGAGATAAAGAAGAATAGAGGGCACCTGAAAGGACCCTCATGTTTAATTGAGAAACATACTATTGTTTCTTTGTTCACATTGTATCATTGTAAATATGTGTATAATATCTCAGAAACATCAAGGTCCAGAAAACATATTAGCTGTTGAAAAGGTGAAAAAATCCACTCCATTTGATCTCTATGTTTTAAGTGTTATTTTTCCGTATTGATTTTTTTTATATGTCAATAAAATGCTTTCCTAAACTATAACTTTATTTAGGCTGTAGATGTGAAAATGGATGACATACCATAGAAGAACTTGAGTTAAGATCAATTCACTTCAGAATTGATTAAAGTCAGGAAAATTTTCCAATGCCAACAGGATATTTAGGATGAGAATAATTAAATGAGCATCACAGGCAAATGGAGTATTGATTATTCAGAAATAACAGGTCTGAGAAAGTAGAGATAGAGATGTATGACTTTCCCAGTAGGATAGACAACTCTTCACATATGCAATTTGGAATTAAACTGGAAGATTTTAGAAAATCAAATCTTAGGGGAAATGCGACAAATTTATATCTGTGTATTAGATTAAAGATCATCTCCAATTTAAATCGTTTTCAGATTTAGTATTAAATTTTGTGAAATAAACTCTCAGTAAATTAATTCCTAATGCTATTCTAAATCATTTTTATGATTTCTGTCTATGAGCTTTGGTGATATAGTATACGTTGTAGTTTTGTGTACTACACAAAGGCTTTTTGCCCCTGAGAGCTGTTCTGATGGTCTCACCTATTCCATTTTTTTTTCATTTATGGTCTATCTACAATCTGAGATGGGAAACTTTATATTTATTTCTTTCCTTCCTTCCTTCCTTCCTTCCTTCCTTCCTTCCTTCCTTCCTTCCTTCCTCCCTTCCTTCCTTCCTTCCTTCCTTCCTTCCTTCCTTCCTTCCTTCCTTCCTTCCTTCCTTCCTTCCTTCCTTTCTTTCCTTCTAATATTTTATTATACCACCATGAGATATACAATTGCAAAGATGTTCATAAGGTGTTCATATTTGGATTTTGGTCATACAGTGTTCCAGCACCCATCCTTTCACCAGTGCCCATTTTCCCACCACAAATGTCCCGATTCCCTCCCACCTCCCTAGCCTGCATCTATGGCAGGTTCTTTATTTCTTTCTCTTTCTCTCTCTTTCTCTTTTCTTTCCCATCCACAATGTGGATTACAATACATACATTAAGAGGTTGTAATGTGTATTTTTTGCCTTCTTTAATGCTCAGTTTTAGATTGGTATTAGCACTTTCGACAATTATAAGCACACTGTTCCATTCTCTGTCTTACCTGGCCTCTGACTCTCACACATTTGTGATAATTTCCACCTTTGACATGACCTCCTGATCCATGATTCACCTGACTTTGGATATTGGTATCATAATATGTACATATATATAAATATATTTATGTCAAGACATGGGAACCTTTAATCAATTTTCTATCAGTCCACTAAACATTTATGAAGAAAAATATGGCCAGTGTTGTCATATCATTCGTTCTACAGAATTCTGTATACAGAATGTTGTCTGCAGTAGGGTTTCTTAATTTTTAACACAGTTGACATTTTGAGCTAGATAATTCTTTGTGGTGTGGACTGTAGTATAAGCTATGATGTGTAGCAGAATTTCTGGTTTATACTTTATGGATGCCTGTAACTCTTCTCCAAAATGTCCAATGTCCCTAGGCTGGTGATTACCTTACAGAGAACATCCATTCTAGAAGAGATCAAATATGGAAAAATAATCATAACAACATAATATCAGTGATAACAAGTGCTGTGAAATAAAACAGAATCTGGCCTATGATAAGAGAGGTAGAAGGGGCAGATTATTGAAAGCTTTCTCATCAAGGTCAACAGTCCTTGTGCTGAAGCAAGAGAAGTCTGACTTACCTTTTACAGATACTTATTATTCACGGGAGTTGTCTGTGAAATTGTCAATTAAGGCAAGAGCCTGATATATTATTTATACAATTAAATTATTTCTGGTTCTTGACTATTTACAAAACACCACAGTCACAGTAAGACGTTTTTGAATATGTCAAGTGCCTTGGATGAACAGAGCATTTATAGCTTCAAATGGACAATCGTATCCTATTGATCTTGCTGTCCTGTTTTTTTCTGCTCGGGATGTGAGGATCGATAAATCATGTAGGCCCTCAGTGGGTGGCTGGGAGGTATATTTATTTATAACCATTCCATTAATTTTTGTTTATTACATTATTTAATCTAGCTTAAAGTAGGGCTGCCATTTTTATGGGTTTCAGAATTGTCAGGACTCTGAATGGGATGTGCAGTAATAAATGAAAGAGCAATGGGCTGTGAGTAGTGCACATGGATTCTAGTTCAGGTCCTATTATTGACTAGAAATCATTGCACCCTAGAGCACTATCCTCCTAAGAGCAGCCTATAAACGTGATGTAGTTTGTGGTTTTCTGTACAACATGGTAATTGTCAGATAATTCATTAAATTGACACAAAAATGAGTGTATATACCTAAAATAAACGTAATTTTTTAAACAGCTAAATATATTCAAAGCATTTGTATTCCTTAGATCATTGTCAACAAAGTGTGAACAATAGTCATTATTCCCATTGCTCAATGTTTGTTCTCATCTAACCTACATAAAAATTTTCAGGTTCCTGAACAATTTTGTCAAATCTCCCTATAGTTTGCCAGTGTTTATTATTTCTCCCTAAAAAAATCCAAATTGTTGCCTATAAGGTGTGGCCAAACCAGCAAACTTCAATGACTGTTAAAACTTTTGTTCTAGAGCTGTGATTCTCTTTTTCATTATCTCCCCCAACCCCCTAAGGAGCCATTTTAGACATTACTTTCCTAATTGCTCACTTCATGACATGTTAATGCCACAGATTTGTTCATGCTCAAGAATCACTTTCTCCCTCTGGAGGTGATGTTGCAAGTCCTCCTCTCACACGCTCATTGAAAATGCATGTTTTATTAGTGTCTCTCGGTGCCAGATCAAGACTGAATTTCTAGCAGCCTTTTGAAGATTCAATCTTATTCAGTTTGCTGCAGCTCTGCAGTGAGGGGCTTTGGCTCTGTTGTAGGCTCCAGTGCTATGTTACTCTTCTCCAAATTTGTTTATCACCATCACAAGTCACTCACGCCTCTGTGGAGTGTTTCTAAAAGAGAGGGCTGTGTTTGCTGTCCTGAGATGTGAGAATTAAGTGAAATAATACCTAGAGAATACTTAGCACGATGCATGGTGCATGCTGAACATAAATATGGTTATGGTTGATAACAACTACAAACAAAAGCAAAAATTAGGATGGGGTGCTGCTAATGTTCCACAAAATGGAAGCACCCCATTTTATGTTTGTGTTATGACATTTTATTATTAAACCAGTGAAAGAGAGCAGTAAACCCCCTCCCAGCCAGGGCAGGCCTGCTCATGGAAAATTACCCTTTGCAGGCAGTGGCATGACCCGAGAAACTGTCCTGTAGGGGTTGCTTCCCACTCCTAGGAACCCGCCTGACTTGCAACCCTGCACATATGCCTAACCGCCAAATATGGAAAGAAGTATTGGGTGTGACCCGATGGGTACATGCTGGTGACTTGTTGCAAAGTGATTGGCTGCCTGCACGCAGACCTTGATGTAATGCTTTAGATCTATCGGATGGTTATATGTGGGCTTTTCTGTAGCGGCGGGAACTATCTTTTTAAAAGAGCCCTCTGAAAGGGCTCAGGGCTCTCAGCCACTAACTGTTTGTGGTCATGCTCTGAGCCCAAGCATGCTCGAATAAAACCCTTGCTTTTGCATAGGTCTGTTCTCTCAGAGTTTTCCTTGATAGGTGCGGTGTTCTGAGGCTCCCAGTTGATCACCCCATCGGGTGGCCAACCCTTTCACCAGATTCAGAAATGGATTTTTTGCTTCTGTGTCATTTTAATCTCATTAGATTTGATCCCAAGTGTCAGATAGTTATCTCCAACTTTAATTGACTTTCTTCTTTTTTTTTCTTTCATTTGGGGATTCTCCCAAGTTGTATGAAGGAGGGACCTGACCATTTTGCTTTCTAATAACTTTGGATGGAAAGAAAAAGACCTTCCTTCAACCCCCCATAGTATTCCTGACTTACTCTGCAAACTACTGACATGACAGATTAACAGGAAAGCATACATTAAATTTAATATATGACATGAAGCTATTTGATACTTTTGTTTGGGTATTTTGTTTGTTCTGTTTTTTGGTCATACCCAATGTGCCCTGGGCTTACTCCTAACTATGCACTCAGAGATCACTTCTGGTAGGGTTTGGGATGGCAGATGGTATGATATGAACTGAACCTGGGTCAGCCGTGAGCAAGGCAAGAACCCTACACAGTGTATACAGTATGAGGTGAGTGCAGTAAACTAGAGAAAGTGCAGAACCTTTTTGTTAGCACTCCTCTTACAGTGTCTTTGTCTTTGAGAATTAGTATGTATTGTAAGGGTTGGCCACCTGATGGGGTGACTGATGGGAGCCTCAGAACGCCACACCTACCAAGGAAAACTCTGAGAGACCAAGTCCTATGCAAAAAGCAAGGGTTTTATTAATAAGCTAGTGTACTCGGGCTCATAGCGTCACCCCAAGTGGTCAGTGGCTAAGAGCCCAGAGCCCTTTCAGGGAGGATCTTTTAAGGAATAATTCCCCGCACATAACTAATAGGTTTAAAATATTACATCAAGGTCTGCGCTCAGGCAGCCAATCACTCTGCACCAGGTAACCATCACCCACCAATCTGAGCGTGCCTAATACTTTTTTCCATATTTGGCACGGCATGGGCCCAGTTACCTATTATACCAAATACTGAGGGGGACATCAGAAGCAACCTCTCGGGAATGTTTGCCTTATAGCCCTCCCTGGAATTATTTGCTTAAGGCCCTTCCTGCTGTGCTCTTGTTGATTCATCATTTCATCAGTTACTTTCAGTTGAGCCATTATTTTATCAGTTACCTCTGGTCCAGCTATCATTTTATCAGTTACCTCTGGTTCCTGTCTTTGTGTTCTGTGGGTGAGGGGCCATTCTTTCAGTATCTTCCATCTGGGTTTATGAAGAACACCTATCACAAGAATGTTTCAGGAATAAAGAGTTGTATAGGGGAAGTCAGAGTGTTCTTTCATACCATTTCAACATTAATCAGTCATTTTTTGAAGAAGTATTCCTGAATCTCATCAGTACAAATTTTAACTCTAACACTCAATACCAGATTTTCAATAAACAGCTATATCATTTCCCTATTTTATAATTAATATACAAGAACTATTCAAGCAAAATGTTAAAATAGGCTTTTTAGATGCTTTTAATTTAATTTTTAAACTCCTCATGGTAAAAATGGCAACAAACTCATCTATGACATTTCCATGAGAAGTAGAGGGAAATAAAGTTCATTTGGAGATAACTTTGTCCTCGAAGAAAAAAAAATTAAATACATAGTTTATAAGGAACTTTAAAAAACACAGTGTTAAAAGATGACATATAACATATATCATGGATGTATTTAGTTTTTAAAACTTTTGATTAAAACACTATAATATCGACATGTTATTTAATAAAATATTTACTTGTAGCAAATAGTGTTATAAACATGAAACTAAATTTTAGAGTTCTAATTTATATTTATGCAATGCAGGGAGTGTGTCAGAGTGAATAGCCAACACATCACAGAGAATGCCCTCTCTAAGGTTGCCAATACCCAAGCAGCACACAGCTGAACATTTAGGCCTGCTATTCTCTTGCTGATTATCAACTTGTATCAGCATTTCAAAAGCACTTGGTAAAGTTTTACATATTAATGAGGCTGATAGGCCTTATTATACAGGTGGGTGGATGGTATTTTACCTATGAATATGGAAGTATATGAGAAAGTATTTTACATTTTGAAAATCTTATTTCCCAAAACATGGGCTAAATTGTAATCCTCATCTACTAAACACCCTTACCCCAGAGTATCCTGAACATGGCAAATAGTATTTGTGGAGTACCATCATTCCAACTTCTCCTGTAGTTTCTAGTTTCTTTCTATTGCTCCAAAGTGACTGCTCTTGCTTGCCTCTATCTGAGCCTCTATCTGAGGCATTAAATTGCCAGCCAGCCACGCAAAACAAGAAATCCTTTACTTGAAAAACCCTCCAAGGAGTGTTACACACTCCTGTTCTTCCCTCCTTCCTACCATTTATGTAACTAATCACTCTAGCATTTTGAATTTGAATGAGGCATAATCATCCATTTCAATAATCTAACAAAATAGTCTATATCCTTTCACAAATGGTATCACTTACAATTCAGTTTCCTTTTTGTTGTCAACATCCTGAGCTCTTAAAGTTTCCATCTCAGTGTGCCTGAGGACAGCTCAGTGGTAGACCACCTGCCAAGCAGGCCTGAAGCTTAACCAATCCCTGGCAATGCCTTGCTTAAATTGAAACTCCTTTAACAAAAATTATGTGCAGTGCTTCCAGTGTATCACAACCATCTGTGTAACCTCTGGTTGTTGGTTTTTTTTTTTTTGCAACAATGATGGCAGCAACAACAAATACTAAATGGTGCAAGAGCAGAAATTTTTTTCATCTCAAAAGATAAGATAGATTTTACAATTATCACCACTCTTAATAGTCTTATTTCTTCAGTTAAAGTGCAGAATTGCACTGATGCATTCTAATATTGAATCTCTCAATTTCCTATAGGAAGTAAATCTATCCCTTAGGAATAAGTTAATATATTAACAATTTGGCTTCTGATACATAGTTACCAATGACAATTATTTTCTTCTGTTCACTTATACTCTTTGAACTCCTTGACAAAATTCTCTGATGTTTTTCTGTTTCAAGTCTATATAATTTGTATAGTAGCTATTGATAATTCTGACATTATTTTTCTTCCCATGAATTTTACTTTAAAATACTCTAAATTTCATCAGTAGTTTACTAGAGAACTAACATTCTTTCCTGTGATGCATATTAGAGATAGGGGATAGTATAATAGGCAAGGCACTTACTTTGCATATAGCCAGCCTGGGTTCTATCTATCCCAAGCAACCTGAATGCTCCCTGAGCATACCAGGAGTGATCCCTGAACAGAGTGAGAAGACTTAGCACTTTTAGTGTAAGAAAAAACCCAGAATAATAATAAAATAATGGCAATAACATGATAAAAATATAAGGGCATTTTATAGTAAGCCCATTGATCACAAATTTTTATATCAAACGATTCTTTTATCACCTCTGTGGATTTTATCCTTTCCAAAATCATATATTGAATTGGAAATGGAGGTTAAGACATCAAGTCCCAACACCGGTTAGTTTTCTACCTAGGACATCATGACATCATTATAGAAAACGTTTGCCTGTTTATCATGGTGAAATCATTTAAACCCTCATGAACTAGCAGATCTGAGTGTATTGGGACAATGTAAATCTTGGCAATTTTTTTAAAGTGACCTAGACATGTATTTAAGAAATATAATGCACTTGCATTTACTATGCAAACTTACATGATATTAACATGTCTTCCTTTTTTTAAAATTTTTTTATTATACCACCGTGAAACATACAATTACAAAGGTGTTCATAATTGGTTCTTGGTAATACAGTATTCCAGCACCCATCTCTCCACCAGTGCCCCATTTCCACCACCAATGTACCCCCCTCCCCTCCCCCCCCCCAGGCCGCCTTAATAGCAGGTACCCCAGTCTCCTCTCTTTTTCTCTCTCTCTATCTCTCTCTCTGTCTCTGCACTCTCTCTCCCTCTTATTTTACACATTGTGGTTAGCCCTGCAGATATTTAGAGTTTATAACTTAAGTCTCTTTGTGTATATTCAGCGGTGAGTTTTAATCTGCCATTACCATTTCCCATATTTATTAAAACACTGGTATCTATTTATATCCTATTAATGAATGCAGTCATTCTATATCTGTTCTTTTCCTTCTGACTAATTTCACTCAGCATGATAGACTCCATGTCCATCCATTTGCAGGTAAATTTCATAATTTCATCCTTTCTGACAGCCGCATAGTATTCCATAGTGTAGATGAACCACAGTTTCTTTAGCCAGTCCTCTGTTCTCGGGCATTTAGGTTGTTTCCAGATTCTAGCTATAGTGAATAGCGCAGAGATGAATAAAGAAGTACAGATAGTGTTTCTGCTATGTGTTTTTCGGTCTCTAGGGTATATTCCCAGGAGTGCTATTGCTGGATCAAATGGGAGCTCAATATCTAGCTTTCGGAGGAATGCCCATATTGTTTTCCAAAAGGGCTGGACCAGTCGGCACTCCCACCAGCAGTGGATGAGAGTCCCTTTTTTCCCCACATCCACGCCAGCACCGGTTGTTCTTGCTGTTTTGGATGTGTGCCAGTCTCTGTGGGGTGAGATGGTACCTCATTGTTGTTTTGATTTGCATCTCCCTGATGATTAAAGATGAAGAGCACTTTTTCATGTGCCTTTTGGCCATTCAAATTTCTTCTTTTTGGAAGCTTCTAACATGTCTTCCTTAATGAAAAGCAAGCCCCCAGTTAGGTAGCTCTTCTTTTTTTAAAAAATGAATGTATCTCTCCTAAGTCAACTATTTCTGATTTCTTGAACCTCTTGGAGTTTCTCTGATTTTTAGTTCATTCATTCACAAATAGTATTACTTAATTTACTGAGATGATAATAATCACTTGGTCACTTGATCACCTGATCACTTGATATCCCGTTATTCATTGAATTGCTCGAGCAGGTGCCAGTAATGTTTCCATTTGACCCTATCACATGCCAGTGTAGCCCAATGGCATCTGTTTGTTTTGGGGATATTAAGAGTCTCTAACTGTTAATTTAGGTCTTGATAAGGAAGTCTGATCATCTTGTAGGCAGACGGCCACATGATCTTTTGATATCCCATGGGATCCAATCGATAACGGCTCTAGTCCAATGGTCATCTCCAGATCGCATTATATGACCAGCCCGTCTGATATTTGATATCCTGGCAGATGAGACAATGACCATGATTTTAGAATAGCGATGGAGGTCAGAACACCTGATTCCTTCTCTCACTTGAGTGAGGCATGATATTCCAAGCATGGCTCTTTGATTCCTCTTTGGGAGAGCCAAGTGGTATTCTCATCCTACTTTCATAGGCCCAGGTCTCTGAGGCTTATGTTAATGTAGGGAGAATGGAGGAGTCAAAGAGATGTGCCCAGAGCCAGAGGTTCTTTGTTCTTTTGGCTATTATTTCGATGTTTTGAAGGCAGTCCATGCAGTTCATTTCCTCCTGCTCAACTAAGGTTTTAGGTCTTTCATCATGTTGACTTCTCGACCTAGGTACACATAGCTGTTGCTTTCAGAGATGTTTTTTTCCATTGAGAGTGAATGGGGCCTCTGGAATTAGTTCGTTTTTCATGAACACATTCTTGTTGAGATTAAGCTGTAGACCTATCTTTCCACATTCTCAGTCAAAGTCAGCCAGCATTTGAGCAACTTGGCTAATGTGGTATTATTAGAACAATATCATCAGATGATAATAATATACTTTAAAAATAATCACAGCAATGTACATTAATGTTTATGGGAACTTTATTACTTTTATTTGATTTGATTATGTTGAACAGAATGGGTTGAATTATTATGAAAAGAAACAAAGATTGTCTCTGTAGCTTATAAATTCCCCAGTGAATGACACGAGACTGTAGTACATATTTGCATTGAGGTATTGGTAAGCAACAATTTTATCTAATGTGCCATAGAAGCTAGAAGGCAGATTTTTTAAAGAAGGCTTTCAAATATTACCAAATAGAAAAGATAGGAGGAGAACAACCTGGCATTGTGGTTGCTAGAACTTCTGAAAATGTCAATATTTTAGAAAAAATAAACAAAATTATGGTAACACAATATTTGTGAAGTAAAACTAGAGATGGACCTTAATTGGGCTAACATGAGCTACAGAATGTTAGCAGACAAATGGTCAAGGGGGAGTCCCATTGTCACCTTGTTGAATGTGGTCAAGGCTTGTGGATTAGATACAATCACTATCACTATCACTATCTTCCCGTTAATCATCTATTTTCTAGAGCGGGCCCCAGTAATATCTCCATATGTCCTGTCTCATGCTAGTAGAACCCAAAGGCATCCGCTTGCTCCAGGAACATAAAGAGCCTCACACCATTATATTAGGTCATGGGAATGACCTAATATAAATGTTACTGGTATTTGGCATATCAAATACGACACGAGCAGCTTGCCAGGATTGCTTGCGGGTGGCATACTCTTGTAGTCACCTCTAAATAAAGTATTTATTGATGAACCGCACGGCCGCCAGCGGCCGCGCAAGCCGGGCCGTGATAGTCTGGTCTGCTGGGTGGAGTTCTGACGAGAGGGAAGTCCGGACGTGGAAAATGGCAGCCCCCATGGAGTAGGGGTCGTCTGGCTTGTTGTGAGGCTCTGCTGGGGTGGCAGGCCAGGGCTAGAACCCGCCATGCCTCCCAGGTACCTCATGAGCGGCTGGGCACAGGGAGAGGAAGTAGCAGCTCTGCCCCATGTCTGAGAGTCTGGTTCAGCATACCTGAGCCGGATTGAAAAAAAAAATACTGCTGCAGGGTGGGTGTCGGTGATCCGGGCTGTGATAGTCTGGTCTGCTGGGTGGAGTTGTGACGAGAGGGAAGTCCGGACGCTGAAAATGGCAGCCCCCATGGAGTAGTGGGGGTCGTCTGGCTTGTTGTGAGGCTCTGCTGGGGTGGTAGGCAACTACACCACCTCTGCTTCGCTGATGAAATCATTCTAATAACACCAAACATTAGCCAAGCAGCACAAATGCTGGCTGACTTCGAACAAGAATGTGGAAAGATAGGTCTACAGCTGAATCTGAAGAAAACTATGTTCATGAAAATGAACTAGTTCCTGAGGCCCCATTCACTCTCAATGGAACAAACATCTCTGAATGCAGCATTTATATGTACCTAGGTCGAGAAATCAACATGATGAATGACCTAAAACCGAGCTGCGCAGGGAGGAAGAGAGCAGCATGGAATGCCTTCAAAGGCATCGTAGAAATAGCTAAAAGGACAAAGAACCTCCGGCTCCAGGCACATCTCTTTGACTCCACCGTTCTCCCTGCATTAACGTATGCCTCAGAAACCTGGGCCCTATGAAAGCAGGATGAGAATGCTATTCAGGTCACCCAGAGAGGAATCGAAAGAGCTGTGCTTGGAATATCACGCCTCACTCAAGTGAGAGACGGAATCCAGAGTTCTGACCTCCGTCGCTATTCCAGAATCATGGACGCTGTCTCGCTTGCCAAGGCATCGAAAATCAGATGGGCTGGACATGTAATGCAATTTGGAGACGACCGCTGGACTAGAGACTTACCAACTGGATCCCATGGAATGTCAAAAGATCACATGGCCGCCCACCTATAAGATGGTCAGACTTCCTTGTAAAGACCTTGAAGGAATGGTTTGAGGCTCTTCATATCCCTGAATTAACCAGATGCCATTGGGCTACATTGGCACGTGATAGGGTCCAATGGAAATGTTATGCCGCCTGCTCGAGCAACTCGATGAATAATGGGATTCAAGTGATCAAGTGAGGTTGAATAGAACAAATAATTTTCATCAAATAAACATAAGGAAGTCATAGTCTAGATTGGGCCTGATTTTAGGATTAGGTCCTTTTCAGGATCTTTCACATTTATACACTGTATACAGTTCTAGACAGGTTCTAACTGATACCCATCATCCCAATAAGCCTAGCAAGAAGTCAGAGCAACTCACACATCATGCAGTCATTCTCAACATCCTGACTCCATAGTTCTCAGAGCTCCATACAAGAGAAAACCTGATCTTTCCCCTTTAAGTTTCATCAGTAAATGCTCGAAATGAGAGCCTTCTACTGAGAGTATACCACCTACACTGCTGAGCTTGGCAAGCAACCTGTTTTTTGTTATGTCCAAAGCTAGTAACAATTATGGACCTCAATTCCATGACCTGAAGAATGGTTTGAGGCTCTTCCTGTGTCTTGAGCAAGCAGATGCTCTTGGATACACTTGCTTGTGACAGGACATCTCGACATGTTGCTGGAGCCCACTTGAGCAAATCGATGAACAATGGGAAGACAGTGATACACTGAAGGAAGTCATAACATTAGATGATTTATTTGCTACTCCTCTTCAAGTTGGGGAATGGATCTATGCGGGTTTATCTTAAACCCTGTGACTCTTAGTTTAAAAGTGGAAGTTCAACTGTTCAAAATATTTCTTCTAAAAAATTAATTAGAAATAAAAATATGTCTCTTGACAGTTATTTGAAGTACCAAATAAAATCATGTTCCACCAAATGATCTGAAAATCAGAAAGAAATACAACCTGATACTTTTGAATGGCACACACATACACACACACACACACACACACACACACACACACCCTCTTGTTTTCTTGTCCCAATAATGCTGTGTGAGTTCAAATTTAGATGCAGATGTAACAAGCTATTTTTGAAAGAGGAAAATTTTATATTCAAGAAATTTAATGTTTTATAAAAATCTTTGATTTCACCATTATATTAATCTCATTAATATACTCTGTTAAAAAAGAAATTGCATATTTTGAACTCTGGAAAGGAACATCTCTAAACGTTTAGGTAAGTAGAACCCTAGTCTATGATCAGCCTAGCATTGTCTCTTCATATAGTTTCATTGGGGTCTGTGTTTTGGATCAATGAGGATATGGGATTTTTCTTAGGTAAAAAGTGAAATTGTTACTTATGTATTTTGAGTTAATAAATAATTTTGACTTATTTAGAGCTATAACTGACTCTAAGCATTTTCAAATTCACCTCCTCTACACCCACTTTCATTTCACAATTAGGTTTATTTCAATACAATTTTAATTAAACTGGATTTTAAACTTTTGATGAGTTCATCGGAATATAATCTCATAGTAATTACAGAAATATCTGCATAATTCAAGATTTTTGTTTTCCTTATCTAGCTTCTAGAGAGTTTTCAAGCTGGTTTTTCTCTCATTGAGACATAATGGTAGAAAATTATTCTGTCTACTAAAACAATAGTGTGTTATTTTCCTTAAATTGTCTTATGTACAAGAAATCAGACTCCACTCCAAGAAAATACTCATTTGAAAGTGCTTCTGAGAAGTATGTATAACGCCATTTTTCAATCATGTGGAGCAGAGCAATTTCAAATGTAGAACTACAAAACCATTAATAAGATAAGACACAAAAAATGGCTAAATATGGTGTATAACTTGTTCTCTGCTGGACCTACTTTGCCAAACAGAAAACTAATTGATATAGTATATTCCAGTCTAGGAGAGCAACTTCTGAAACATAATAATGGAAACTGTGTTTAATATTGTAATTAGCTGTAAGACTGATATCTGGAGAGAAATGATGATATCATATACCTTTCTGAGGAAACGACATGTAGGGACTTCATTTGGAAATGTTTTATACTAGAGAACCTTTATAGGACAGCCAGGTTTTGTGTTCCATAAGAGCATCTGGGACCAATATAATGCCTTTCCTTGTTAGTATAACTGCTGCAAGGCTCAGACAAGACTAGAAAAAGAGGTGAGTTTCCCTAAGGGAGTAGTTAGAAAATTAATTAAATGGAGAAAAGCACTGGGATACTTAGAAAACAAATTAGAGTCAAGACCATACACAAGCAAGAACAAATAAAAAGCTCTATGAGCCATGGAGAACCAAGTTTGCTTGGTTCCTGTTTGTCTTCCTGTCACTGTCCAAAAAGATAATGGGATATTCATTTTTCTTAAGCAAGTTTCCTTATCATACCTTATTGTGCACTTTATCAAATCTAAACACTTTATTCTTATAATGTTTAAAAGAGACATTCTCTCATAAGCAAAGGCTGTATGCTATTTTCAGTTTTAGAAGGTTGCTCTAAGCACCTCTGAAAAGTTTAAATTTTTTATGGCTTTACATGGTTGCACAACAGTTTTTTGAGGGAACAGCAAGAAATATTTATTCAGCCTGCTTTGAAAATTATGATGTCAGGTAACCAACATCTTGTTTTAAATTGTAGTCTTAGGGGCTACAGTTCACTGAGTCTGAACACAGACTTTACATCCAGTCCTGAGTTAGATTCTGGCTACTGCATGGTCCAACACTACTAGGAGCAGCGTTTGACAGGAACTGCCCTGAGTTTTAGCTGCTGTTATTCCAGAAAAAAAACAAAATATGTAAGTTCTTGGTGAGTCCCATGGTAGCTTAAAAATCAGAGTATTTGAAATTGTTATATCACTTGATCACTTGACATCCTGTTATTCGTAGATTTGCTCGAGCACCAATAATGTTTCCATTTGACCCTATCACATGCCAGTGTAGCCCAATGGCATCTGGTTGCTTCAGGAATACAAAGAGCCTCAAATCGTTCATTCAGGGTCTTGACAAAGAAGTCTGATCATCTTGTAGGTGGGCGGCCACGTGACCTTTTTGATATCTCTTGGGATCCAATCAGGTCCAGTGGTCATCTTCATTTTGCATTACATGTCCAACCCATCTGATTTTTGATGCCTTGGCAAACGAGACAGCATCCCTGACTCTCGATCATCAATGGAGGTCAGACTCCAGATTCCTTTTCTCACTTGAGTGAGGGGATATTCCAAGCATAGCTCTTTCGATTCCTCTTTGGGAGACCCGAATAGCATTCTCATCCTGCTTTCGTAGGGCCCAGGTCACTGAGGTGTATGTTAATGCAGGGAGAACGGTGGAGTCGAAGAGATGTGCCCAGAACCAGAGGCTTTTTGTCATTTTATTTTATTTATTTATTTATTTATTTTTTGCTTTTTGGGTCACACCCGGCAATGCTCAGGAGTTACTCCTGGCTCTGCACTCAGGAATTACTCCTGGCGGTGCTCGGGGGACCATATGGGATGCCGGGATCAAACCCAGGCCGGCACAGGCCGGCCACGTGCAAGGCAAACACCCTACCCGCTGGGCTATCGCTCCGGCCCCTTTTTGTCATTTTAGATATTTCTTCGACCTCTTGAATGCATTCAATGCTGCTGTCTTCCTCCTGCACAGCTCAGGTTTTAGGTCATTCAAACCCTGAAACATTCAAACCTTGAAAGTATTTCAAACCCAGGAAAGCTTGAACCACAGACACAGATACACTAGGCAGAGCAGCAACCAGCTCTCCCCGTTGCACACCCTGCACTCCACTGATCATGAGGGGCCAGTGCCAGAGTGCGACTTCCGCCCGAGTCCACCATCCCAATAGAGCTTCAGAAGAACCCAGAGGAACCCCACACCATGCTGGCAGCGATTTTCATCATCCAGACTCCACAGCTCATCAGAGCTCCACCCAAGAGACTAAGCCAATCTCCAGCCCAGCTCATTAGAGACCCAGCCTACATAAACCCACACTTTTGAGGAAACTGTTTCAAGCCCAGGAATGCTTGAACCACAGACACAGATACACCAGGCAGAGTAGTCACCAGCTCTCCCTGTTGCGGCGCAGCTGCAAAGCGGCCGCACGACTTATCTCCAAATTACCAAGAATATTCTACCCACCCTTCTCAGAGAGCCTGGCAAGCTACTGGAGTAAACCACCCACATGGCAGAGACTGGCAAGCTGTCCGATGCATATTCGATATGCCAAAACCAGTAATAACAATGTTTATTTCCCCAACCCTGAAAGAGCCCTAATATGACAGCACTAAGAAGGATGAACAAAAAGTGATTGATAAAGTCTCAGGACCAAACTAGGATGCCAAAATGAAGGACTAAAATGAGTGTACTTTCAATGAATGACCTAAATTGTTAGATAAGTGGGTTTAAATTGCTTAAAATATATAAATATATTTAGCCTGTCAATCATTATTCATGAAGTTTTCTAATTTTCACTGTTCAATATATTTATGCCAATATCTTAGTGCTATACAATGAACTTTTTTCAGAAGGGGAGAAGGGAGACGTTGGGAACTAGTGATTTAGTGATACAATTAACTTAATTCTCTTGATCCATATATCAAAGGTATACTTGTAAAGGCAATGACATTTTAGTATAAATTATATGTGTTACACACAAACATTATCTCACACACAAACACACACACATATATTTAATTTTGAAGAGTAAATTTTCTGAAATCTTCATGTTATTTCCTAAGAACTCTAGTGGCTGAGAGTCAAGTTTCAGTATATATTGACTTAAATAATTACTGGAGCATTAGTTATTTAAGTCAACATAGTATACTTTAAGTCATCATAGTTTACTTTAAGTCAACAGGTATACTTTCCCAGGTATTTATGGATTGTTAAGTTATCATGCTTTTAGAGCCTTTAAATTACTATGTCTAAAGCCCTTTGTTACATTATCTCTTAAATGAATTATAATTTAAATGAGGAACTGAGGTTTAAGCTAACATTTCCTGATTAAGTCAACAATTATGTAGTATCTAAAATGTGGTGAGGGAAAGAAATATAAAAGATCAAAAAGTCCATTCTTTTTTAGAACATTGAATATCATAAACACGGAAATTTATAAATAAGTTGCTTTTCTAAAAGTATATTTTAAACAAAACCACAACTAAAAATTATTTTTATGGGCCAGAGCGATAGCACAGTGGATAGGGCATTTGCCTTGTACACGACTGCATCAAGTTCGATCCCTGGTATCCCACATGTTCCCCAGATCACTGACAGGAGTAATTCCTTAGAGCAGAGCCAGGAGTCACCCCGTGCACTGCTGGGTGTGGCACAAAAAAGCAAAAATAAATTAGACTTTTTATACTAAAAGCAACTTATTCCCCTATTTCCTGCCCAACACATACACACTTATTTAAAGCATTTAGTCCATTGAAAGCAACTATCTGTATTCAGATCTAACCCCTGGCTCTGTGCTCAACTTTAGTGAGGTTGGGTGACCTTATTGAGTGCCAAGGATAAAACCCTAGTGCTAAGTCAATCACCCAACCTCAGTTCTATTGCAGTTACCCAACAATAGGCACTATTTTACTTGAATTTTCAGTTATATTTCGGTTTCAGTAGAATTTTAGTTAAATTTGTCTTATTTCCCGGATATTCAGTAGTCAGTGGAATGAAGTGCCCAGAGGAATATGTGTGTTGCTAGATACTGATCTAGGATTGGCCACATGCAAGACAAGTTGCTTCCCTGCTGTGCTCTCTCTTCAGTTCCTAATTTTGTTTCTTTTTTTTTGTTTTATTTGAGGCAATGCTCAGTTGTGCTCAGAGCCTACCTTGGCTCTGGTCTCAGGGTTCACTTCTGGAGTGGCAAGATTTGAACCAGGGTTTTACAGTCCCATATAGGTGCTTAGGCCATGGCAATAATTTTTGTAATATCCATATAGGTGCTTAGGCCAGAGCTATAATCTTTGTACTATCTTTCTCTGCATCCAGCAATGAAGATTTTAATGCATTTTAAAAAAATGTTTTATTTAAAATTGTACCCTTCATTCACTCCCCTGTAAACATTTTGTAAAAAATTTTAATTATCTGGATTAAAAATGCTAGATTGATTCCCTGAAGTTGAAAGGAAAATTTTCATATTTTATTAATATAAGAGTGTAACTGAAATTTTAGTTAGGTACATAATCTATTAGTACCGTGTATTTCCGTAACTATCTTGTTTTAGCAATAATTTTTAACTGGATCAAAGGTACATGATAAGGGGGTTATTATTCAAATTTGATGGATTATCCTCTTCAAGTATAGTTTACGTAGTTCAATGCACACACAGATTATTAAGTGCACATTTCTTAAATGAGTTGCTTGTGTTCATATATTGCTCCCTGTTGAAAGATACTCCAATTGTGGAAACAAAATTTCTGCCGTTTGCTTAATTGTGCCCTTGGGTAGAAATGGGAATGTATCTAAGAGTGAGAGAACACCAGCTTTAATAAGCATACAATGCAATTTAACAGTTCATAAAACAGTAAAATTTAATCCTGGACTGAAAGATTTATTAAATTTCACTCAGCAAAATGGAGTATGGGATATGGGAGCAAGTGAGAATTAAGTGAAATGATTTCAGGGGGTAATAGATTTTATTACCCGATAAAGTAGGGAATCATTTTTTTCAAGCTATTTTATTTTAATTCTTTCTTTGGAAATAAATGTTTAAATAGTTACGCTTTTTGCAAATAAAATAAACAAGTAGGGAACTACTGAACACTTTTGTTTAACTTCTCTTAATTTTGGAAGAGAATTATCATCTCACTCAAATTTTGTTGAAGTTATGGGTGAAATATTTTACAGTATGTAAAAGTATTTTGTTGTCCATAACTGAACAAGTTTCTTTTTTTCAAAATTTCACTTACAGTAACCCCAATCTAAGCAATGCCTGACCAAACTTCAGTTTCATATATTTCTGTTTTGTAGATCAAGCCAGCATGTTAGGAAATGCTTAGGTGTATTCCCAAATTCAACTAAAATTTGCCAGAAAGTGATGCTATTTTTTTTAAGGATCATTTTATTTTTACCTACATTTCATGTCATTTAAGGATGTCATCAATACTTGGAACACACTATTCAGCGAGTGCATAATGAAATTATTTTTGTAAAATTTGCTCAAATATAAGACCTAAAATTTCTAGAGTTGGGATTGAAAATGTGTTTTATGATGTAAAAGAAATATTCCTATTGGGAAGAAACATCTGGATTTCTATAGAAAATACAACCAGAGCTCAGTACATTGAGATTTAACTCTTGGTTTACACTCATGCTACCATTCGCACCTCATTACACCCTGGTACAATAAGTAGGTAAGTTATCATTACCCCTGTGTTATAGTTGAGATAAGAGGTTAGGAGAAATTCTAGCTTATCAGAAAAAGGCCAAATACAGGACAGATTTGGTCATTTGACTTCTAGTTATAAAAAATTTAATTAAAGCCTTTGTATGTGGTTTTTTTTTTTTTTTTTTTTTTTTTGCTTTTTGGGTCACACCGGCAATGCTCAGGGGTTACTCCTGGCTCTGCACTCAGGAATTACTCCTGGCGGTGCGCGGGGGACCATATGGGACGCCGGGGCTCGAACCCGGGCCGGCACAGGCCGGCGTGCAAGGCAAACGCCCTACCCGCTGGGCTATCGCTCCGGCCCTGTATGTGGTTTTTAAAAAGAAATTTTTTATATCACCATGAGACATACAATTACAAAGGTGTTCATAATTGGTTCTTGGTAGTACAGTATTCCAGCACCCATCCCTCCACCAGTGCCCCATTTCTACCACCAATGTACCCCACCCCCTCCCGCCCACCCCCAGACTGCTTCAATAGCAGTATCCTCTCTTTCTCTCTCTGTCTCTGCATCTCTCTCCCTCTTCTTTTAGACATTGTAAGCCTTTGTATGTGAACCCAGAGCCATGGCAGAGCCTGGGAAGCTACCTGTAGTGTATTCGATATGCACAAAACAGTAACAATAATGGACCTCGTTCCCAATGAATGGACACGTTACCGTGTCCACTTGAGCAAATTGATGAACAATGGGAAGACAAGTAATACAAGACAAGTGATACAAGTGATGTATATTTAATGGAAGTATTTAATATCTTTTAAATATTGAGTATTTGAAAAAATTTAATTTGAATCATGATCAGTTCAAAATATAATTTGATGGCAATTTATTATAATATGGTTTGACTTTCAGTGGAGCTATTTGAATGACTATAGTGCTTTATTTGGGGTAGGTTTGGCCATACCAAGCAATGCTCAGTGTTCACTTCTGGCAGTCCTTGGGAAACCTGCAGTGCTGGTAATGGTCAGGCAGTCACATTCAAGGCAAGACTTGGACCCTTTTACTATCTCTCCATTCCAGCTCTTTATTTTTATTATTCATTTTTATTTTTGGGCTCACACCCAGCAATGTTCAGGAGTTACTCCTGGCTCTGCATTCAGGAATTACTCCTGGTGGTGCTCAGGACCATATGGGATACCAGGACTGGAACTCAAGTTGGCTGTATGCAAGGCAAATGCCTTACCTACTGTACTTTTGCTCAGCCCCACATTTTATGTTTAAATAAAAATATATTTACCATCACCATATGATAATAAACCAAATGATCCTTTTTATATTTAGGCTAGATAAATATAATTTTATCAATATTTAACTAAATGAAAACTTAGAATTAAAAATATAGAACTGAACACTGCATGTACACAAAGGGATTTACTTGACAATCCCTAAATGTCTGTAGGGCAAACCACAATGGTTGAGAGAGAGAAAGAGAGAGAGAGAGAGAGGTGATAAGAAGAGGAATAGTAGTGCCTGCTTGTTATAGAGGCAGGCTAGGGAAGGGGGTGGGAATTTGGGGACATTGTTGGTGGGAATAGGGCACTTGTGGAGGGACAGGTGCTGGAAAAATGTATGATTGCAACCCAATCATGAACATTGTTTAAGTGTATATCACATAGTGTTATAATAAAAATAAATGAATACATAATAAAAATAACTATATAGCTATGTCATTAAAATTTGACAATATTAAGCCAAACTGCCTCATTATAATTCTAGACTATTTTGCTTACAAGTACAACATTTCAGAATACTGACACTTGAGACACAAATGAATTACTTCTACTTGACAGTTGTGTTTTAAATCATTTGTACGGAACATTTGCCCCATAGGATACTTAATTCTTGCTAAAAAAATAAGAAAAAATATCAGCCATTAGTGGTAGGAGTGCATGAAGTCTCAGTGATACTAGCAAAATATCTCACAGACAGAAGCCCCCCAAGAATTCACATACTGTGTCCATTTAGAACTCAGACACTCAGCCAAGCTGGGAGTGCAGATATCACTCTAGTCTTTCAAGTTCATCTGTGTAGAATGACCCCACTTGGCCCAACATCCTTCATGTTTGTTTTGCATGGCAATGGATACAAAAAATGCATGTCACTGATCACTTATAAAGGAAAATCAAAAAGAAAGAGTACTTTGGACTATTGCTGATTTCTTTTGCCTTTCATCCTTTATAAAAATTCCTCAAGTAGTTTCCTTCAAAGCAACTATAATTCATCTATTAGAAAAGAAACAAAATTGTGTATCAATGGTTGCTTCATTCTTCACTTTTGTGTTAAGAGAACATTAGTTATCCTCCTGTTGGCTATACTTCTATTTTCCACCATTTTATTTCAATAGTTCTATTCTGACTATAAAATTGGAAAAACTTTATACTGTAGCAGCAAAAGTATATCTTAGAAAAAAAATTCCCTCAAGTGTGAACTGAAGAGTCTTGGCCTTTCCTACAACTCACAATGAAATGTTCAAGCTATGATCTTACAGGAATATATTTTTAAGAAAAGCAGGTGCAAAGTGCTTTTGTAAAAGTCTAATCTCACCTTAGTATAGTGTCCCCACTTCATTGTTTGAATTAAGTACGTCAAAACATTCCTTCAAAAGACAAATGATTAATTGGATTTTATTCACCCTTGAATTTTGTTGTTTGGGTGAGAAAGCCAGCGTTTCCCTGGTCTAGTTTGAGAAATCACTCAATTTAATATGGCATCACTATGTAGATGTCTCTATAGGTACATCCCTGACAAGGACAGCCTTGAAATTTGTCTAAATTCTCAGCGATAATTACAGGTTTTGTCAGTTAATAATCAGCCAACAGGTAGCTATGTCATGTGGGTCTGTTTAAGACATCCCTAATGAGGAAGGTCAAATAGAAACCAAAGAGACTATCACTGTAATAGTTTCAATGCAACCTTCTTTTCTTGCCCATTTAAGTCTTTGACTGCAAAACTTCTTTTTATGATTAACTAACTCAACAGACATGAAGAATGTTCACCTGCATATCTCGCAATCAGACTGGGTAGCTTTGACAGCAGGTACAGATCCCAGGGCAGTCTGTAAGAGACGGCAGTGCCAGGACAAATCAGGCTGGTTGTTCCTTAGAGATGCTCATGTACAAATGAAATAGTGTTTCAAAGAACATCAAGGCCATCCTCCAGAGGAACAAGTAATGACAAAAGGACAATGTGCAGATCGAGGGTCTTGGCAGAAAATCAAAGGGGCTGTCCCTATAGCTTTGATTCAGTGACAATGTGGTAAGAATGTTGAAATCAGAGGATTTGTTTTAACAAGCGAGTCACTCCCACAGCACCAGAGAGCTCTGGGCCAATGTAATTGTCCTAATTTGTTCAAACCTGCAGAAGACTCTGAAACTGAGTTTTCTAGAAATGGGATATTTGTTTTAGAAGTCACTGTCGTTTGTGTCGAATAAGCAACACAAACTAACTAGCTCTTTGTATATATTTTGAATGCTTTTAATGTATCTCAGAGTATAAATAAGGGCACTTAACATTTCTTCGTAAAGGAAATTACTAGTTTATAACAACATTCAATTTTTCCAACTAATCAAAATCATCTGAATCATCATAAAATTTCCCCATTTTTATATAGCCTTATTCATTTGCTTCTCTTAAGTTAGAAGGAATTTTGGATACAGGAGTTTGAGAATTTTTTTCTCTTGTTCTCTCAAAAAATTAGCCAGTAATATGGTGTCTAAATTTTTAATAAAAAGGAAATATTTCTGTTTAATTCATTTAAACCAGATTTAAGTGAAAATATAAATGTTGTTTCAGAGGTACTTTTATGAAACTATCATACCCTGTACATGCAGTTAATGGCTTTTTTTGGCTTTTTGGGGGTCAATTCACTGATGCTCAGGGGTTACTCCTGCCTCTACACTCAACAGTTACTCCTGGCAGTGCTTGGAGGAGCATATGGGATGCCAGGGATCGAACCCACATTGGCTAAAAAGCCCTACCCACTGTGCTATAGCTCCAGCCACTGCCATCTTGCAGTTCTTAATGTTACTTAAATAAGTGTCACACATTTTTATTTTCATAGGCCTTGCAAATAATTTATATAGTCCTGATTCCTATAACTCTTCTAGTTGTGCTAAGTCAACATTTAGTCCATTTTCACAATAAATAAGTCTAAGAGCAAAAATGACTTTAGCACTTTTTGTATGTCAGCAGAGGAAGTGATAAAATTTTAAAGTTATATTTAAGGAAGTTCCATCAAGATTTTTAAAAATTGAAAGTGCCCTTGCCTTGGCTTCTCTGTTTCTACTATTTCCTGACTCCCTATATTCACAGTTGTACTTGGACTCTTTCTTATATAAGTTCTTACAAGTTTGTGAGGCTCTTTTCTCGTTCTGAACTTATTCCTATGTATCATTTATCCTCTGGATAAATGGCCATAAACTTCTGTATATGCCAATGTATATCTCTTGAACACATGAAATAATATATCCAAATAGGAATTGGAAATTTATATTTGCACGCTTCCAAGCATAAAACTCTTATTTATATATTAGAGTAAATTTTTTGCATATCTTGAGGTTAAATTTTAAAGGCAGGAAAGATATTACAGAAATATTCATGTTTTTTGCTTGGCTATATGTGTAATCAAGTGCTTGAAGAAAAATAAGGCAAAGATGAAAATTGAAAAAAATAGTTGTGCACCATATTTTAAATGGTATTTCTCTATATTGTTTCATTTTCCAATTTCCATTGAGTCTCTGTGATTTACAGTGTTGTTAATGATACAGTTTCATGCACACAGTAATTCAGTATGAAGCCTTCCACCAGTGTGTGTCCACTTCCCTTTAACAGTGGCCCAAGGTCCCCTTCCACCCATTGCCTGCCTCGCCTTTCTTTGCTCATAAACTTAATTCTATATGCCAGCAATGATTTTTTGTTGTCTTCAGTCATTAGTTATTCCAGTGCTATGTTTACAATTCTCATATGAAAGAGAATCCATCTCTCTCCTGATCACTAACTTCACTCAGTTACATTCACTTATGTTCTAGTTTCATCCACATAGTGACAAATTGCAAGATATCATATTTCAGTAATAATCCATTGCATACAAATGCTACATTTTCTTTATCTCCGGTATAATGTTTCACCTGAGTAAATATTATCAGCATCTTTCTATGGCTCAAACACAGACCTGAGCGTAGTTGTACTTCCCTCTGCATGTTTGCTATACCTCCCTTTACCTACCTAATAATTAAAGATCAATTACTGATCAAGCATACTTTTAAATATTTTTTGCATTCCTCAAAGTCTTTCCTTGTTCTTACTTAACATTCTAATCTAGACTGCTATCATCACTTATGGATTTATTTTTTTGTCTTTCATTTTGCACCAAATTGCAAATCTTAACCCTTGTTTGTGAAAAAAGAACCTTGTAAACAGTACATCTGAAACTGTTTCATGTCCAAAAACATTTCCATGGTTTCTTTTACTAGAAACACTATCCATGCATGAGCATGCCTGACAAAATCTTCAGTATTTTCCTTTTAACTAGATATATAATCAGTGCCCCCCCACACCTCTGATGTTTTATTCACCAAGAACTTCATCATATCCAACTTCATTTTCCTTCTATTACTTGCAAGCTATCACAAATACTTCTACCTCTTCACCTAACCTCACAAATTCCGTAGTGGCAGCATCCTATTTCTTTGTATGCCTTCTGTAGTTCAATCAAATTAAATTAGGACTTCTGTTCTGTGTATACCTATCCCACCATACTATGCCTTCAATGCCTTACAGTTTGCTCTTTCTAAAGTTCATAAAACAGATGGTACATCTGTTATACTTATATTCATGTCTCTAGAATTAACATAGTATGCAACACCGGCATGTGGATTACAAAATGCATGCTTGTTTTCCTGTTTCTCTGATTTTCTTCTAAAGGTAAGTGGTATTGTGTGTGTATGTTAGTATAGTACTGTGTAAATACAAACATTGACTACCTTTTTTGCACATCATGGTTCTTCTTAATTGGGTCTTCCTTAGCAAGAAGAGTGAAAAGTTTTTTATTGTTTCATAATAATAATAAATCATTATTTTTAAAGAGTTCATTTGCATCCTCATTTGCAAACATTTCCTGAGTTACTTTTCAAGTTAATTTACCTAACCCTGAGGCAGAGACACTATGACACTTAGAAAAGGCAAATGAGAAACAGAGGCAAGAGATATTTTTTTGCCTCAGGAATGTTATATCTTAGAAATCCAGATATTTCATTTCTTTGTTTCTTCTCTCTTTCACTCTCCATAAAGCAGAAACTAATTTGTAAACCTTTCTCTAAATTTGATAGAAAGGTACTTATCTTTTTTAATGTGGAGCCTGGCTCGTGTCTGATGCTCAGGGAACCCAAGCCAGGGATCACTCCTGATTATTATTGGCTAACTGAATGGAAATTCAATATAACGGAACAGCATCGAGGTGCTGCTTAGACACTGGTGTCAGAGATTACTATGTCACCCAATGAAGTCTCCAGTGCATAGGGGATCATGTGGAACCAAGGATTAAATTGGAGTCATTGCACTTAAGCCATGTGCCTTAACTACTGTGCTCTTCCCCAACACTTTATCTCTAGTTTTAACCACTTTGAAATCATGCATCATAGTTTACTATAGTATTATTGTTTTATACTTACAATGCTACTGAACCACATCCACCATCAGTGTACTTGATATCCCCCACCACTCCACTGTCCTTGGATGACTTCTCCACATTTCTCCACAGCCCTGAAAACACAGTTCCCAGCCCAGTTCAATATTACATATCTCAAGTTGTATATTCTAGTTACCATTACCTACTTGTTTGCTTTGCTTCTTTTTATTCCCTCGTATGAGTGGGATCATACAGTGTTTTTCTTTCTCATATGATGCACTTCACATACCAGGACATCCTGCAATTCCATTCAAGTTGAAGTGTATCTCATCTGTGAGAAATAGCTGAGAAACTTTGAATCCATCTTCTTTAGCCATTTGATGCCTTGGATGGCGATTAGATTCCTTCCCCCCATCCCCAGATCTCGTCTATTGTAAATAGTATTGCATAGTGTTGAACTAACATCAGTGTGTATGGATCTTTACAAATTAATGTCCACCCCCTAACCGCTTGGGATAGACCAAGGCATGTTATTTCTGAATCACACTGAAGTTCTTCTTTTAATTTTTTGGAAGTCTCCATTACTGTTTTCCTTAGAGCTTGACCAGAAGACATTCTCATCAATAATTTCACCACATTTTCATCAGCATGGATTGTTTCCAAACTTTGATTTATTGTCTTTTTGAGATACTGACTTTTTTGATATTCTCAATGGTGGTGAGGGTTGTTATATCTTATATTTACTTTGATTTTTTTAAATTTTCCCTCATTATCAATAAGAATGAACATTTTTCATATGCTTGATAGTCATCTGTATATCTTTAACTGTCTGTTCTGCTCTTTGAGAAACTGTTCAGATGCTTTTCAAATTTTTCTTTCATTTGGAATATGGTTGTTTGTTTATTTCTATTCTGAACTCTGTGAGTTTTTTCTTAAAAAACTTGAATATTTTTGTCAGATACATGGTGTGTGAGAACCTTTTCCCCATTTCATAGAATGTCCGTTGAGTTTAGTAATTGTTTCTCTCACAGTGCTGATGGTTTTAAAATTTTATGTGGGCCCCCTGGGATGAACACAGAGCCATGGCAGAGCCTGAAAAGCAACCTATGGTGTATTCTATATGCCAAAAACAGTAACAATAATGGACCTCATTTTCAACGAATGGGGACATTACTGGTGCCTGCTCTAGCAAATTGATGAATAACGTGAAGACAAGTAATACAAGTTAATTGATAGCTTTCTTTCTTTTTACTTTTTTAGTAGGGTAGTCTCATTGAAGATTCCTCCTCTTAGGTGAAAATCATGAAACATTATATATATACCTTCCTTGATTAAAAAATACCAAGAAATTTAATCAAGTTTGGTATAACTTTTGTGTAGAGTGTGTTAAGGCTCTAGTTTTAGATTTTGATGTTAGACTTAGCCAGTTTTTCTAGCACAATATGGTGAAGAGATTTTTCTTCTACTTCCCATGTTTTACCCTTTGTTGTAGATTACCTGCTCTCAATTCTATTCGAGTGGTTAGACAGTTTGTCTTTATTGCAGAGCCATGTAGTTTTAATTAAAATAATTTCACAATATAGTGTCAGAAAACACAATGTGTCCTATCTGTCTGTTTTCTCATCAGAAAAAATTCTGGCACTTCCTGGTACCAAAAAAAATTAGAAATATTTTTTAATTTTTTAATTAAGGATACCATTAAAATTTTATAGGTATTGTATTAAATAACCTGTACAGTGTTTAGTATGATTAATTTTTTTTAGAACTCTAAGATGTAATTTTTTTATTAAATATTTTATTATACCGCCGTGAGATATACAATTACAACGTTGTTCATGTGTAGAGGTTTTGGTCACATACTGTTCCAGCACCCCGCCCTCCACCAGTGCCCATTTCCCACCACCAATGTCCCCAATTCCCTACCCCCACCCAAGGTCTGCCTAAATGACAGGTTTTTTATCTCTTTTCTCTCTCCCTCTCTCTCTTTTCCTTCTTTTTACGCATTGTGGGTTGCACTACATACACTCAGAGGCCATCATGTGCATTTTTTTGCCTGTATTTAATGCTCAGTTCTAGGTTGGTATTAGCCCTTTCGACATTTATTCACATATGTTCCCTTCTCTGTCTTACCGAACCTCTGACTCCCACACGTTTGTGGTAATTTGCACTTTTGGTAAGACCACCTGATATATTTATGTCATGCAAATAAATGCAGCCATTATATATCTCTCTCTTTCTTTCTGATTAATTTCACTCAACATGATCCTTTCCATTTCCATCCATTTATAGGCAAATTTCATAACTTCATTTTTCTTAACAGCTGCATAGTATTTCATTGTGTAGATGTACCACAGTTTCTTTATCCAGTCATCAGTTCTCGGGCATACTGGTTGTTTCCAGGTTCTGGTTATTGTGAATAACTACACCACCTCCGCTTCGCTGATGACATCGTTCTAATAACACCAAACATTAGCCAAGCGGCACAAATGCTGGCTGACTTTGACCGAGAATGTGGAAAGGTAGGTCTACAGCTGAATCTGAAGAAAACTATGTTCATGAGAAATGAACTAGTTCCAGAGGCCCCATTCACTCTCAATGGAACAAACATCTCTGAATGCAGCAGTTATGTGTACCTAGGTCGAGAAGTCAACATGATGAACGACCTAAAACCTGAGCTGCGCAGGAGGAAGAGAGCGGCATGGAATGCCTTCAAAGGCATCGAAGAAATAGCTAAAAGGACAAAGAACCTCCGGCTCCGGGCACATCTCTTCGACTCCACCGTTCTCCCTGCATTAACGTATGCCTCAGAGACCTGGGCCCTACGAAAGCAGGATGAGAATGCTATTAGGGTCTCCCCAGAGAGGCATCGAAAGAGCTATGCTTGGAATATCACGTCTCACTCAAGTGAGAGAAGGAATCCGGAGTTCTGACCTCCGTCGCTATTCCAGAATCAGGGACGCTGTCTCATTTGCCAAGACATCGAAAATCAGATGGGCTGGACATGTAATGCGATTTGGAGACAACCGCTGGACTAGAGCCGTTACTGACTGGATCCCACGGGATGTCAAAAGATCACGTGGCCGCCCACCTACAAGATGGTCAGACTTCCTTGTTAAGACCCTGAAGGAACTGTTTGAGGCTCTTCATATTCCTGAATCAAACAGATGCCATTGGGCTACATTGGCACGTGATAGGGTCCAATGGAAATGTTACTGGCGCCCGCTCGAGCAAATCGATGAATAACGGGATTCAAGTGATCAAGTGATCAAGTGGCTATGAAAATAAAAGTGCAGATTGTGTTTCTGCTGTGTGTTTTTGGCTTCCCAAGGTATATTCCCAGGAATTGTATGGCTGGGTTAAAAGGGAGTTCAATTTCTAGTCTTTGGAGGAATGTCTATATTGTTTTCCAGAAAGGTTGAAAAAAGTTGACATTCCCACCAACAATGTATGAGAGTCCCCTTTTCCCCTCATCCACACGAGCACTTGTTGCTTTTACCCTTTTGGTTATGGGCCAGTCTCTGTGGTGTGAGGTGATATCTCATTGTTGTTTTGATTTGCATCTCTCTGATGATTAGTGATGATGCGCATTTTCATATGCCTTTTGGCCATTTGAATTTCTTCCTTGTCAAAGTTTCTGTTCATCTCTTCTCCCCATTTTCTAATGGGTTGGCTGTTTTCTTCTTTTTTTTTTTTTTTTTTTTTTGCCTTTTTGGGTCACACCCGGCAATGCTCAGTGGCTACTCCTGGCTCTGCACTCAGGAATTACTCCAGGCAGTGCTCGGGGGATCATATGGGATACCGGGGATCGAATCCAGGCCGTCAGAGGCCGGCCGAGTGCAAGGCAAACGCCCTACCCGCTGGGCTATCGCTCTGGCCCCGGCTGTTTTCTTCTTATATAGCTGTACCAGTGCCTGATATAGCATGGATATTAACCCCTTATCAGATGGGTATTGGGTGAATATTCTTTCCCATTCTGTGGACTGTCCTATCTTGGTCACTCTTTCTTTCGAGGTGCAGAAGCTCTTTAGTTTCATGCAGTCTCATATGTTTATCTTTTTCTTCTAGTTGATTTGTTAATGGTGTTTCACCTTTGAAGATGTCTTTAGCTTCAATGTCATGGAGGGTTTTTTTCTATATTTTCTTCAACGTACTTTATGGATTCAGGTCTGATGTTGAGATCTTTAATCCATTTTGATCTGATTTTTGTGCAAGGTGTTAGACACAGGTCCAAATTCATTTTTTTACATATAGCTGTCCAATTTTCCCAGTACTACTTGTTGAAGAGGCTTTCCTTACTCCAGTTTGGACTCTTTGCACTTTTATCAAATAGTATGATTAATTTAATATTAGTTCTTTGATATGCTGAGAAAGGAATATGGAATATGTTTCCATTTTCTTTTTTTTTTTTTGGATAGTGATTTGTAGTTTTTTTTTTCTTTTTTTGTTTCACACCCAGCAAAGCTAAGGGGTTACTCCTGGCTCTTTGCTTAGGAATTACTCCTGACTGTGCTCGCGGGACCATATGGGATGCTGGGGATCAAACCCAGGTTGGCTGCATGCAAAGCAAATGCCCTACCGCTGTGCTATTGCTCCAACCCCAATAGTGAGTTGTAGTTTAACAAATTGTCTTTCATCCCTTTTGTGAGGTATATTCCAAGGAGCTTACATATTTTTCGGATTGACTTTTTTTAATTTGCTTCCTTTCACATCATTATTTGCATATAAGAATGACAAAAACTCATGTGCATTGATTTCATTGGTTGGATAAGACATTATTTTAAATAATGGCTAACTTGGATGCACATAATTAAAATCATCTTTTATCTGTAAATTAATACTGTTGCATATTTAGATTTTCTACTCAACTATTAAGACCTGTTTTTCCAGTGGCTCATTTTTAATAGGATTTATTTTATACCACTAAATGATCAAATTTCAAAACTTTGTATAGAAGTTTAATTATATTAAAATTTAAACAATTATCAGTTAAATAAGTTTGGTTTTTTTGGAAGTTATTAGTGTGGTTTATTTTTGGTGTCAACTAAGAGTAACATTCAGGGACTACTGCAGTCTTGGTACAGGGGTTCACTGCTAGTGATACTCATAGGAGTATGTACACCTGAGATCAAACCTGGGACTCCCAGATGCAAAGCATATGCACTTGTCTTTTGATTTTTATCCCTAGAATAATGAATACATTTGAATGTATATTTACTTCACATAATGCTTCTTATATTTAAATAAGGAACTAAGCACCAATTAATACTTAATTATGGATTGATGATTTGGTTATTTTAGCAGAAAGATAAAGATTGGAATTATCAAGTAATATTTGCAGATATGTTTTATGTACTAAGTCCACCTATAATTTGTTAGAAGTCTAATGTTTATATTATGCTTCTATGCTAACTATTTATTCAATATGTGTGAAGCCCTCTTTGGAGCAATGTAGAGGAATCGATATTAATACTTAATAAACATAATAAAACAAAATGTATTATTGATTATAAACTTAAAATAAATACTTAAATATTATTTACTAATCATGTAATTAGGCATTTCATAACAAAATATCAAAATTATATCTTTGAGTTCCTGAAATATTTAAACCTCCCTTATAGTAGTTTGTATAAATGAATGCATTTTGGTTTACTACTTATAAATTGTGCTTCTAAGATCTGTGATATTTTCCTTATATTCTTTTTTTACTACAATGTTTTGTATAAACAAGTACTTAGAACAATTGTGGTTATATAAAAGCATCTTGTGATGACAGGTAATTGTCAAACTGTGTTTTAAGTAAATACAGTATGTCTTTACAACCAAATGACTTCTGTGAGTGTCATCCTCTGGAGCCGAGCTGCCTGCTAATGACTCTGCTCTAGACAGGAGAAAAGAAATTACACACACACACACACACACACACACACACACACATGTGCTCTTCCAAATGAGCCCCATTCTTAGAGAGTGCTGCTATAATTTTATTTAATAGCTTAGGGCTTCATTTGTAGAAAGCAGTCACTATGTTAATTAACTGAACAATGCTTGTAGGAAAGCTTTAAGATACTACTTGATTAATCACTTATTCCTTTGAAAATCCAAGTTTAGAAAATAATTCTTTATGTCCCCTGATGCAGAAACTATCTGATTGTATTTTTCGGAAATGAGCTATCTCTAGACTAAAGGGACACCTAGGCAGTTCTTTTCCTCTAAACTGGCAGTTTGAGAGTCTGATGCTAACTTTTTGGTTGAGTTTATAAAGAGAAGTCAGAAAATTTGACGTAAGCTGAGGACTATTGAAACTGACTCAGGTTAAACTATCAGTAACTTTTGTTAAATATTTCAATTTGCTATTGGTCTGTCAATTTGGGTTTATTAGTGCATTTATTATATAAAATATCATATATGATTAAAAGTGTGTTTTTTTAGTTGATTTACCAAACAATAATAACCTTAGTACTTTTTCTACCTGAGACTGCTATTACACAGTACAGAATATAAATATAAGTACATTTTTCTGCAATATCATCATAAGATTGCAAATAATTTAGATTTATTATAATCTGTGTATTTATGAAGAAAATATAGATTTATTTAAATCATTATGAAGCCATAACTACATTCTGTTTTATACCAGAGCAAATTCCTTCTTAAGAATATTCATAATCACAATTTAGCTACAAATAATGTGGTACACTTTTTAATATGGTTATAGAAAGAACTGTTCTTAGATTTCTTTTTCATGATTTTGGTATTTTATAGATGGAGCACTTTGATTAGAGTATTAAAATGACACTATATATGTGTATGGATATAGATATCAACCACTGAAAATAATAACTTTTTATTAAGAGTGAAACACAGATAGTGAACTATGAAGACGTTTATTGGATGATTTACTCTGCATTCATAATTCTTAATGTTGTTAATATATTAGATAATAAAATGAATTTGGAGATTTTCACCTCTCTGCATGCCAATAAATCACTATCGCTATCACTATCTTCCCGTTATCATCTATTTGCTAGAGCGGGCACCAGTAATATCTCTATATGTCCTGATTCATGCTAGTAGAATCCAAAGGCATCCGCTTGCTCGGGGAACATAAAGAGCCTCAAACCATTATATTAGGTCATGGGGATGACCTAATATAAATGTTACTGGTATTTGGCATATAAAATACTACACGAGCAGCTTGCCAGGCTTGCCGTGCAGGTGGCATACTGTTGTAGTCACCTCTAAATAAAGCATATATTGATGAACCACCCGGCCGCGAGCAGTCCTATATGGTCCCCCGAACTCTGCCAGGAGTAATTCCCTGAACAAAGAGCCACGAGTAACCCCTTATTGTCGCTGGGTTGACCCAAAATATGCCAATAAATATGGCCTAGAAGTTATTCTAATAGTGTTTCAATTTGTATTTATATCCACTTATCTTTTTGCTTTAGAGGAATAAATTGTGCAATTCACAGTATGGCAACTTGTGCTTCACTTATCATTTTAGATTGTTCTCCTAAATAATTCGACCATTTTTAAGAATATAATCATAAGCATTAAAATATCATAATTAACTTACGCTCAGGTGATCAAACTTATTTTTTACTATCCCCAAATTTTACTGATTATTTTGCCTCTGAATTATGAAAGTAAGTATGTATTATCAAGCAGAGTTACCAAAAATGGTGAAAAGATTTAAATGAGTGTTCTCTTTTCAATAACCTTTATTTCATAGAATACATTTATGATCTGTATAAAAGTTAAAACCTAAAATAGATACCTAATTTTTTGTTTGGAACTGTTACATGATCATAAATTGGTGGATGAGAGACTTAGCTAATTTGGGAAATTTGCTATTTTACCCACCTCACAGCTTAATCTACTTACATATTCTTAAGTCAAGTTTCATTCTAATGAGATCTGTCCTATGTAAACACTAATAGAGGGTGTGGCAGTTACAGAAGGCCCCTTGACTCTGAACTCTCAGGTTTTCATGAGTTTTCAGAGATAAAAACTCTGGGTTTTCATCTGTTCCCCAGTGGCCTCAGAGCGAGATGATCTCTATCTGATGATGATAGTCAGACCTGACAATGTCCTTTGTGCCCCACATTGGGTGCCACATATCGAGGATGCTACTGGGGTCCCTGACAGTATCAGGACAGAAGTTTTCTTCTACCTCTGAGGCTGCTGGGGAAAAGATGTAAACTCAGGAGTCCAGTGCAGTTCCAAAAAGGCTTTTAATAATACAAAAGCTCTTCCACAGCAATTCAGTACAATGAAAGAACTCTCGCTCTGGTCAGAACTTAAACCATACAAGAGAGCCTAAGTCGCACACCAAAGAGAGAGGGATCTCACCCGAGAGGAGTCCTACCCAAAAAGAAGGAGCAAAAGGAGAAGGGGCCTCCAAGTCAGTCCCCTATATACACCAAAGTAATCCTGTCTGGACAGGTGTGTGTGTGACCCTGCATCTCCGCAGACCCAAGTTGCCTCAGGGAAGAGCGGAAACTCCATCAACGGGAACCAAGGCAAACTGCCTTGGTTTCACCGCAGACCCTTTGGGCCCTGCGCTTCCGGGACCAGCGGCAAACTCCCCACAGGTGTGTGCATGACCCCTGCCTCTCTGTGGACCCAAGTTGCCCCAGGGAAGAGCGGAAACTGCATCAACAGGAACCAAGGCAAACTGCCTTGGTTTCACCATGGACCCTTTGGGCCCTGCGCTCCGGGATCAGTGGCAATCTCCCCACAGGTGTGTGTGTGACCCCTGCGTCTCCGCGAACCCAAGTTGCCCCAGGGAAGAGCGGAAACTCCATCAACGGGAACCAAGGCAAACGGCCTTGGTTTCACCAGGACTCTTTGGGCCCTGCGCTCCGGGAACATCCCAACACACAAACCGCGCGGACACTAGAACGTCCGAGTGACCCTCTTACTACCTATCTTGCATGAGGTACCAGTGAACCTTGGTTCCTACATCCTTGCTACCCACCCAAACTCTGCAAACAGACCAGACACCTACTAACTATACTATCTAGTCCCCCAAGACCCCATATTTGCAACCTACAATAGTCATAATGGTAAAGCAACGCAAAATTCCATCAAGCTCTGTAGAGTGAAGTCACTAGTCCAGATGAGCCAAGCAATACCAATGAGTTGAATAACCTCTCTGATAAGGAATTTCGGAAAGAAATGTTAAGGATTCATAAGGAATTCAAAGAAACAATGGAATGCAAACTCAATAAAATACAAGAGGATATGATAGAAGAAGTGAGGAAAATGCAAATGGAAATGACAGTTATTAAAAATGAGGTAAATGAAATGAAACACACAGTGGAAAGCCAGCATAGCAGAATAATAGCTACCGAAGAAAGAATTAGTGATCTCGAGGACGAGTTCCAAAGATTCGCTACACAAAACCAGAAGATAGGAAAAAGACTCACAATTACCAAACAGACAACAAGAGATAATCGGGATGAAGCCAGAAGAAACAACATACGGATCATTGGGGTCCCAGAAGGCCAAGAAGAAAACCCTGATGAAGAAGAAACTGTCAAAGCCATCATTGCTGAGAAGTTCCCGGAACTAAAGAACGCTTGCCTCAAGATCCAGGAGGCCCGTAGGATACCAGCTAAAAGAAACCCCAACAAGAATAATCCAAGACACATCTTAATTAAAATGACAAAAACTATAGATAGAGATAGAATACTGAAAGCAGCAAGATCAAAGAAGGAAATCACATACAAAGGAACATCTCTAAGATTTACAGCAGACTTCTCTGATGAAACAATCCGAGCCCGAAAACAATGGTGGGATATTGTGAAAAGGCTGAATGAACTGCAGGCCTCACCAAGAATTCTTTACCTGGCCAGACTCACATTCAGATATGAAGGAAAGATACACAACTTCATGGATAAGCATCAAGTCAGGAACTTCATGGACTCAAAACCAACCTTAAAAAGAAGGACTGAAGGGTCTACTGTAATACGACCAAACCCATAAGCACAACAAGCAAAAAACAGAAAGATGGCACAAAATCCGATGACAATAATCTCTCTCAATGTCAATGGTCTAAATGCACCAATTAAGAGACACAGAGTAACAAAATGGATTAAAAAATTGAACCCAACATTCTGCTGTCTACAAGAAATGCATCTGAATAATCAGAACAAACACAGACTCAAAGTCAAAGGTTGGAAGACCATTCTCCATGCAAACAACTCCTCCAAAAAGGCAGGTGTGGCCATATTAGTATCAGATAATATAGACTTCAGGCTGAAAAAGGTTAGAAGGGACAACGAAGGCCATTTCTTATAACTTAAGGGGTATGTACACCAGGAAGAAATTACACTACTAAACATATATGCACCCAACGAGGGGCCAGCAAAATATATAAAACAACTGCTAAGAGACCTCAAAGAAGACATTAACAGTAGCACAATAATAGTTGGAGACTGCAACACTGCTCTACCAACGATGGATAGATCAACAAGACTGAAACTCACCAAGGAAATATTGGCCCTCAAGGAAGAAATGGAAGAAAGAGAGCTAGTGGATATATACAGGGCTTTTCATGCCAAAAAAAGTTGAATACACATTTTTCTCTAGTGCACATGGAACATTCTCCAAGATAGACCACATGCTGAGCCACAAAGCATACCTCAATAAAATAAAAAAGATAGAAATTGTGTCAGCTATCTTTTCAGACCATGATGCACTGAAAATGGAACTTAACCGTACACAGAAACAGGGAGTCAAACCAAACACCTGGAAACTGAACAGCTCACTCCTGAACAACAAATGGGTCATAGAAGAAATCAAACAGGAAATCCAAAGATTTCTGGAAACAAATGAAAATGAAGACACCAACTCTAAGAACTTGTGGGACACGGCAAAAGCCGTGTTAAGAGGGAAGTTTATAGCTCTGCAAGCATTCATCAGGAAACAAGAAAGGGCCCACATAAATAACCTGACTACACAGCTGAAGACATTAGAAAAAGACCAACAAAAGGAGCCCAACCCAGGCAGAAATAAGGAAATAATAAAACTTAGAGAGGAAATCAATGAGTTGGAAACCAAAAAAAAAACAATCCAAAAAGATTAATGAAACCAAGAGCTGGTTTTTTTGAAAAAATAAACAAGATTGACAAACCATTGGCAAGACTTGTAAGGACAGGGAAAGAGAGAACCCAAATAAACAGAATCAGAAATAAAAAGGGTGACATCACAACAGAAACCACAGAAATCCAAAAGATCATCAGAGATTACTTTGAGACCCTGTAAGCCGTGAAACATGAGAATCTAGAAGAAATAGATCAATTCCTGAAGTCCTATAACCTCCCACAGCTGAAACAAGAAGACCTCCAATACCTGAATAAGCCTATCACCATTGAGGAAATAGAAACAGTAATTAAAAGTCTGCCCAAACACAAAAGCCCAGGTCCAGACGGATTCCCTAGTGAACTCTACCAAACCTTTAAGGAGGACTTACTGCCAGTCCTTTTCAAGCTCTTCCAGGAAATAGAAGAAATAGAAACACTCCCAAACAGCTTCTAAGAGGCACATATCACCCTGATACCCAAAGCAGGGAGAGACAACACAAAGAAAGAAAACTATAGACCAATATCCCTGATGAACACGGATGCTAAGATCTTCAACAAAATACTAGCAAACAGAATCCAAAGAATCATCAAGAAGATTATACATCATGACCAAGTAGGATTCATCCCGGGTATGCAAGGATGGTTCAACATTCGCAAGTCAATCAACATAATACATCATCATCAATAAAAGGAAAAAATAAAAACCATATGATCCTATCAATAGACACAGAGAAAGCATTTGACAAGATCCAGCACCCGCTCATGATTAAAACCCTCCAGAATATGGGGAATTGAAGGGACTTTCCTCAAGATAGTTACAGCCATCTACCAAAAGCCCACAGCGAGCATCATTCTCAATGGGGGAAAAGTTGAAAGCCTTCCCCTGAGATCAGGGACAAGACAAGGTTGCCCACTCTCACCCTCTTTTATTCAATATAGTACTGGAAGTACTTGCCATAGCAATCAGAGAAGAAAAGGACATCAAGGGCATCCAGATAGGCAAGGAAGAAGTCAAGCTATCATTATTTGCAGATGACATGATATTATACCTAGAGAACCCTAAACTCTCTACCAAAAAACTCCTAGAAACAATAGATGCATATAGTAGAGTTGCAGGATACAAAATCAACATCCAAAAGTCGGTGGCTTTCCTATATACAAATAACGAAAGAGAAGAAAGGGATATTACGGAAACAATTCCATTCACAATTGTGCCACAGAAAATCAAATACCTAGGAATCAACCTACCCAAGTGTGTAAAGGACCTGTACAAAGAAAACTACAAGACACTGCTCCAAGAGATAAAAGAGGACACAAGGAAATGGAAACATATTCCCTGCTCATGGATGGGGAGAATCAACATTGTCAAAATGGTAATACTCCCTAGAGCTCTGTACAGATTCAATGCAGTCCCTATAAGGATACCCATGACATTCTTCAAAGAAATTGACCAAATACTCCTGAAATTTGTATGGAACAATAAATCCCCCAAGGATAGCTAAAGCAATCCTCGGTAAAAAGAAGATGGGAGGCATCACCTTTCCCAACTTCAAACTGTACTACAAGGCAGTAGTAATTAAAATGCATGGTATTGGAATAAAAACAGACCTGTGGACCTATGAAATAGAATTGAGTATCCTGACACCCAACCTCAAACACATGATCATGTAATCTTTGATAAAGTGCAAGGAGTCTA